>JAHPZR010035414.1:10000-12157 GCA_019787425.1 Platygyra sinensis
ATGAATGAATGAATGAATGAATCAATGAGGGTGGCCCAATCAGCTACGAGGCTGTTGTCCTGAGGGGCCCTGTATACACCTGAAATCATTATAGCAATAAAATGAATAACAATGAGCACTTGTGATCTGAAAACTTATGGTCTGAGAAAAAACTACAATGTATATGATTCTAATAAAAACACATTAGGCTAAAATATTGCAAGATACAAAATAACCATTGATAGCATTGACACCAACAGTTCCTGCCCTTTTACAAGATTTGACTTCAAAACAAGCATTAGTTTCTGTTTGGTTCTGTGCAGTCAACCGGAATTTTGACAGTTACCACCGTTCTCGTTGATTCGCAACATTGGAAAACAACTCGCGGAAACGTTTCCAAACTTTCCGTCGGTCTTGCGTGTTATCGACAGATCGGATCGAAATCCACCAGACCTTCTTTACGTCATGCCAGCGGGCTGTGATTGGTAGATTTCGATCCGATTTGTCGATAACATGTATGATTGACGGAAATTTTGGAAACGTTTCCGCGGGTGTTTTGTTTTCGAAAGTCACGTATCAACGAAAACGGTGGTAACTCTTGTTTTCAGTGCTTTTTACAGGCTTTATCCGAAAATAGCCTTATTTTGCTTATCCTACAAACAGGCTCTCC
The DNA here is from genome assembly GCA_019787425.1 of Platygyra sinensis. Taxonomy (NCBI): domain Eukaryota; kingdom Metazoa; phylum Cnidaria; class Anthozoa; order Scleractinia; family Merulinidae; genus Platygyra; species Platygyra sinensis. The sequence goes on from JAHPZR010035414.1 coordinate 10,650, forward strand.
GTATGGGTTATTGCAGGAGCCATAATCAGGGACGGAGACCGTAAGTCTTGGGATGATATGGGGACAATTTTTCTATTTTTAGAACAAATTGCGCCATCCTGACGTCATATATCCGCGCTAATCCACGCACGTGTCTTGGGCTCTCGCGTGGATGTTGTCACGTTGTGTGGTGAGAGTTGCGAGATTCTCTTGCCGATTTTTCACAACGATGACAGGGAATAAGGCAGAGAAAAACCAGGACTCTTCTATGGACTTTTATGCTCTGATTTGATGGAAAAGGTGTGTTTTTCAGGGTGGAGAATTTCTTTAATTTCTCGCCGTGAATGAATAAAATCCGTTCGCCGGCTAGTTATTCCCGTAAACTTTTGTGTTTGTTTTGTAGAGAAAAGTTCTGTAAGAAAACTGTATACTCCGGTATCGATTAAATTTGTGAGTTTGGCAAACAATGCTTTAACATAACCAAAACCTGTGTTTGATAGTTTCTTGTTGTTTCTGCTCGTTTGGCGAGTTTGCAAAAGTTTTTTGAAAGGCAAGTCTGACGCGTACGATTAGTTCATTTGCATAGTGCAGGGCGTGCACTTTCAAGTCCGAGTCGGTGTTTTCAGATTGTGAACAAATCGTGAAAAAGATTTGTTTCGTTGTCTTTTGTGCTGAGATACTACAACAATTTTCACCAACGTTCACCAAAAGGCTACTAACATCATGTGTGTTTCTTTCACATAGTGAAACTTTACACTGCGAAAATAAAATAGACAAGGAATTTTGACTCAATCAAAATCTTTATTCGAGTTCATTAAAAAGCGTCATCGTAACTTTTCTGATTATTTCTCCTGTATTCACATATTTTCAGGGAAGCTTTAACATGATCTCAAACATTAGTCAACCTTAAACATATTCAAAAATTAGAGATATTATATGAGTTCGATGTACGTTTCACACCAAAGTAGGAAGTCCAATTACTAGCTGTGCAAAACACGCATCGGCGGTCGCTCTCATTCATCGGCAACAGACAATTTATTGGATTTTTAAACAAACAAAAACTAAGCAGCCTCTACGGACATAAACCTATTGTCACTTATTGGGCCTAAACGCTGCTATATGCAAAATTATGGAAAAGCTATTAATCTTCTTCATAAGCTAAAGTTATGTGAAATTTAGATTGGAGTAATGTGGAGTTCTTGTAAAAGGAGCAGCGGAACTGAACTTGATCAGCGATATAAAGCGGGACATACCTAAATTCGGCACTGTCTTCACGCAAACTTGAACAACTAACGGCGATACTTAAGCAAAGTTCCAACAGTCATAAAGGCGTTGAGTTGTGGGCCAAAAGCATAAACGATTTCGGACGCCATTTCCCCTGCGCGACATCCGCGAAAATCCTCGCAGCAATGTACGCGCGTGTGCCCCAGGCGATGGCGCAATTTGTTCTAAAAATAGAAAAATTGTTCCATATCATGGCGCCAACCCCAATACTAGAAATGGCGCGCGCTTACGGTCTCCGTCCCTGA
>JAHPZR010035415.1:0-13677 GCA_019787425.1 Platygyra sinensis
TTACCACTGTACCTCCTAGCGCCCAGCCCTCCATTGACCCGGTGCTAAGTCATCAAATCTACAGAGCTCTTGCCAATTACCTGGCGTCACGTATTGCTGCTGAATTAGCCAATGATAATGCAGTGGAGGAGACCGAGGTGGGAGGCCAAACTGTTAGCGATGGATCGGGAGCTTTAGCCAATGGTAGGTACTCGTCCATTGAGAATGTACAATTGTTTTGAGCAGCAGACGCAGTCACCTCGTGGTGAGCGCGCTGGATGCCGCAACGAGCGGTGTGGGTTCTGCGACACCTGGCTGTGCGCAGACGTTTCGCCTCACTGTTACATGTTGTGATAGAGTCTAGTTTGGAGTGGAGAGATTGATGTACTTAAAATTTGACGATTGCTTGAGTGGGGATCAGATATGGCTGATTGCTTGAAAAAGTATTTTATTTATAACTCGACAAAAACATAGGAAAGTTGTCGTAGTGACGTTTGTTTTCTTTGAGTGCATCCCTTCTTAAAATAATTTTTTCGTGTGTGCTTTCTCTTTTTTTATCGAGTTTTAGTACGAACCTGTAGCGTCCTACCACGAATACCGTTCTCCGATTGGCTAAGCTACACATTAACATTTGTCCTGTTACAGATCGTCAAGAGCCATAATAGGACAGAAAGGTCCTATTATGGCTCTTGAGATCGTGAGTAGCCTTGCTGTGTGCGCTTTATCATATAATGGCGGTTTTGCATTTTAAGTGTCTGTGAAGGGGATTGTTCTTTCACTTCTGAGAGCCGTTATACTAAAACAATTAGATTATTCGTTCTTGAATTGTATGCGTGATAGTTAATTCGAGCTGCGCCCTCGTCAACTATCACGCTACCTAGCTCATAACTGATCTAATTGTTAAATAGAGGCAGTCGCAAAACTGACTCGTGTTCCCACAGTCTCTCGCTTTCTCAAAATTTTCACTCGTCTTTTTGTAACTCGATAGAAATGCAGGAAATGTTTTCTTTTTCTTAATTAGTTTCATGTCGAAAACCTCCGTCCGTTCACCCCTCTCTACTCCCCGACGATAACAGTAATGAAATGGCGCGCGTACAACAAACGAGACAAAATTATTTGTTGTGATGAGTGACGAGACATTCTTGTCATTCCATTTGTGTTGCAACAGCAGTTACAAAACAGCTCTATGGAATCACTCGTAGACTGACTTTTATCTCTGTTCCTTTCGATCCAGGTCCCCCAGACGTTGGAATTCAAAGAGGCGAGAGGCCTGGGACTGATACTGGCCGGCAATACCAGTATTCAAGGATGGTGTAGAGTATTTTCCTTCACCTTTACCTCTGTATTTTATAGTTTGAGACGCTCCCGAGGAGATCATTTACCGTATTATTCACCGTTTAAGGTTTCAGTTTAGGTAGATAGTATTTAACGAAAAGCTAATCTCAGCTCCTGTTGCATCGGGAAGTACATTGACTCCACTATTTTAGTTGTGGTGTTGAAAACCAAGAATAATGGCTGCTCATGGATGTTATACATCCAGTAAATTAAATTAAGTTCCAGTTTTCTTGCAGCAAGATGTTATGCGGTAGACGTTTGTTAATTCAGACTGAGCACACGAGAGGAGCTGAGATAGTTAATTCTAGTTGTTTTTGTTTGGGGGGGGGGGGGGACCAAGTGCACTGCCCGTAATATAGAGATATACCTAGAGATAGCCATGCTGTGAAGATGACCGTAATATAGAGTCAGCTGGAGTTTCTATGAGTGATGAATTATGTATTTTCTGGGACTAAGAGAATCTTTATACTAAAGCGAGTTTCTTATATGTTGTGAAGGGTTTAAATCAATCCCTAGGGAACAAGCTTATTCTCAGGTTATGTCAGCCTGCGTCGCAGGCAGTCTATATCGGGGATTTTGTGGCACATCCGGCTGCATCACAGGCTATGTTCCTTTTTGCATGTGTCAAAACAGGTACGCGTGCGAAACCATTTAATTATATGAAAATCTGTTTCATCTACACGTACATTTTTTGAGCGGGATCAAACTCATGTTCAATTAAATATTTTCAGACGAAGACTGGTTTTAAAACAGTCAAAAGACAATTCTCACAGCATCAAGGTAGCCATATGAGTCCCAAAATAATGAAACAGCGGCAATGTTGGTGTACAAACCAATCCTGTGGTAGTTTAACGCTTTTATGTAAACACAGTTCCTTTAGTTTAGATACATTTACCTAGCTACTGGCCTTTGTGAGTGCAAACGCTCTACTGCAACGGCGGATGCATGACTCGTTAATTAAAAATATTAAAATAGAACTTGATGCATTGCTGTAAACGGTGGCGTAAGATTTCTCGGACGTCTGGTTGCACATAGAATAGCATTAAATTGTTTGGTTGTATCTTTATTATAACATAAGAATTTAAATAATATATCCAGTATTTTACTTCAGTTCTTCTGTGTAACAATAGTTTATTGGTTGGTCTAACTATGATTTTAGGTGCGTATACTTGATTCAAGGACTAAAACCTAGTTAGTCCTTGCCAGAAATGGATTAATAATGCTGTTCATTTCTTGTAAGGACTTGATGCTGTAAACATTCTTTAACAAATGCAATAATTCAATAAAAAGGTGGAACACACCAGTATATTATAATATTATTTTCTAGTAAGTTGCTAAGCTAACAAAAACGTTATGCTAGGCTGAACCGTATGGTGTCACAGTTTCGATGGGAGGGTCTGGGAACGAGGTGGCCTAGCTATATGAGATGGCCTGCACTTCTTTACAGCCTCTATTTTGATTCGGTCTTGTTAATCTGCACCTCTTTTGTTGTTAGGACTAGGGCCTTTGTTTGTGTTGTTTACCTATTTTCTCGTCTGGCCAATTATAAAGACCCTTGTAAACGGTGCATACTCGCCCAGCTATATGGTAATATTGATTATTTTGGTTGAATGCTCCAGCGGATCGATTTAATGGTTTATTTTTCTACATCAAACTCTACTTAAAAAAAAAAAAAATATATATATATATATATATATATATATATATATGAAAATAGTGGAACGTTAATCAGTGCAGTAAACGGAGTGATAAAACGTTAAGTCGAGTTTGCTTGTAAGCGCACTGCCTGATTTGAAACCGTGAAGGACTAGGTACGAGCCTGTAAATTATGGGATTAGTAACTATTGATCCACATAGTCATAAAGTGCAGACCAAGCTTTCCAAAATCTCCAAGTTTGGTGCAAATAGACCCAATAGTAAGCAAGATACAGCCATTTAAAAATGTCAAAATTAACAAAGAAATGTATGGCCATCCGAACAAAGTTATCCGAACACAGCGTCCGGATGGCCATACATTTCTTTGTTAATTTTGACGTTTTTAAATTGCTGTATCTCGGTCAAAGCTAACCTGATTAACACCAAACGTAGGGATTTTGTGAATCTCTGTGTGCTCTTTCTGACTATGTGGATCAATACTTGCTTATCCCATAATTTACAGACTCGTACATAGTCCTTGTCGGTTTGAAATCAGGCAATGATCACTCACGCGCAGGCGCTCCATCATGATCGGGCAGTGGATTCAAGGTCAGCACCAATGGAATGCTAGATTCACTGCACGTATACGGGCCGAGGGACGTATCGGCCAGTGCTGGACCACCAGTGGTCATTCCAAGTTGCCTGTGATCTGGAGACATGAAGACATTCCTGTTGTTTGCATCTGGCTCTGTGGTTGAGCCACTTCCCCGCATTGCTTGAACCCAAGGACCACAATCAGCTTTAATCCAAGCCGGCCCCCACAGGCCTTGGCGTCGATGTCCATTTCTACTCCAATCTTCGAGAAAAGAGTAGATGTTCTGCAGCTTTTTACTTGCTGTGCTCGGACGTACCTGGAAAGAGGCCAATAGTCGCCAGACATTCAGCTCTGGAACGCGGAACCATCCTGTAAAGACGGCCTTGTCGCTTTCTTGTGCGTCCGGTTGGACGTTCACCATGAGTTGATACTTGTGACCCACCTTCCAGTCGTAGGCAAGGTAACTTTGGCCTCCTGTACCCTCGCCACCAAAACGTCCAACTGTCACCCCTTCACCTTTTGCAAGCACTTTCACCAAATCATCTGGCGATGCATTTGGATTGTCGTCTATCGATGTCTTGTCCCATATCGAGAAGAGAACCCACTTGGGGTAGCGATCTTGAATGCCCATGTAGCCCCCAGTGAAACCATTAGTCATGTAGTAAGTACTTGTTGCTGTCTCCGTCACTGTGACCTCGTTGTAGAACCAAGTAATTCCCTCCCTCTGCACTTCAGAATTAGCTGGAGCTGACCACCAAATATGCACAGAGGGAGACCTATACCTTTCAGGCATCTCCGGTGCAGGCACCCATCTACCTTCCGCTGATAGGTACACTTCGCTGACTTTATAGTTTGGACCCCAGTCGGCTTGGTAAGGGACGTCAGCATCTGATGAAAATACGAATCCTCCAGTACTTCCATCAAGAATTTCTTGCATGTACTGTGTAGCAGTTATGACCCAGCTTCCACCTGCATAGAACATCATTCGAGAGTTGCTTTCACAGACCCAAATGTTTTTATCTCGAATTTTCTCGTCAGTGCGAGCGTAATCTCCTGGAGGATCAGCATAATTATCACCCTGCAACAAAATAAGTCGCACTTTGGATATATCTTTCTCCTTAGAAGACATGCTTGCGTTGAAGTTCGGCTATCCACTTTGTATGTCTCTAAAAAGAGAATAAAAATGAACGACAATGAGTCCCAAGTTATTTACCTGATATGTTTGTTATGTCTCGAAGAATGATCAGTACCTATTTCAACAGGGCTGTTTTGCTTCTCCCCAAAATTTTAACAAAAGCGCAAAACCTCAGAAAAGAACACGGTAAGCTTAGTTCTTGGTAGACGGGAAAGTTCTACCCAAGCAGAACATGGTGCGAAGTCGGCGGCTCCAGGGCAAGGGAACTATTCGTCTACTAAAGGTGCCCCCCTCATCTCCGCAGGCTCTAAACCGTTGACCAGTCTCTCCCAGTATTCTCTAGCTTGGGAATACTTATTCTAAGTTCTGAGGGGTAAAGGGGGCTGCAAACCCCTTTGAGCAGATGTGTTTTCACTTTCACCAACTGACAGATTGTCAAGCTAAGAAATGGTGGCTATGTCAAGCTAGCCATGAAGCCATGGAAGAGCCCTAGCCAGGACATGTGTTGTGCTCTGGGGCAAGAAAGACCCTTAACTCTCACTGTGCCCGGCTCTCTCCACCCAGGTGTTAGGGTTTAGGGTTAGGGTTAGGACCCAGGTGCATACCAGCGAATTGCAAGCTGGAGGCAACCTTGCGTGAACTAGAATTCCATCCAGGAGCTGAAGTATTCTTAGTTGCTTCATGCTACAGAAGCTGGGATAAGCTCCAGCCTAATAGGCCACCTGGCTTGTATGCAGACTTGACTTTTTTTGAGGCCTCTGCTTACCAAAATAATCAGAAATGGTGTGTTTGTTTAAAGACACTTATACCTCCGAAAGATCGCTATCGAAACCACACTATTAGATTCACTTCTATACTACATAACCAATTAAATGATAGCTAGTTTTGCTAATGGGTTCAATATGAAATTAAGTTCACGAATTGAGCTAAAGTGCGCGCTGCCTAGCCGCGAGCGCGCCATCGACGAGAAAGTGAGCCTGCTTTGATATCTGCAAATTGTTTCATTTCCACCTCCCGGAAACCGCAGGAAAAAAATAAGCAGCTTCTTTTTACTGGAAGCATGAATTTTGGCAGCTCATCTTCGACAGGAAAATTTTAAGTCTTTCATAACAACATGATGGAGTCGCGATGTCCGTTGTTGATAAAGTTTTACTGAAGAAAAACTACACCCATTTGACTCCAAGTGATCTTGCTTTGGCAGTCTGGTCTTTGATGATGCTGGTAAATGCCTTCGTGTTCATTGGCGGATCCAGACCTTGAGCTAAGCAGGGGAGGGGGGCAGTTTCGAATTACTTGCCCCACTGGCTTTTCTTCATTCTTTTATTTCTTCTTTTTTGGCCCAAAATAAGGAGGGGGGGGGGGGGGGAGAGCAGTCCCCTCCCCTACATCTGCCACTGGTGATATTTCGTTGTTGGCTTGGAATCACACACTTTTCTTCCCATATGCAGTCGACAACACAACCCGGATTGGGGGGGGGGGGGGGTACTTTCTGAAATAAATAGGGTAGGGGTGTTAGGCCTGCTTCCCAAAACCCTTGCCCTACTTATGACCAGAACCTGCGTTATTACTAACCCTTTTTGTGACCTGACCAAAATTCAGACCCACATGTATGTTAAATTATGGTACCATAAACAAAATTTGTGAGGGGCTTTTGTTGATTTTCTTTTTAATAATGACGAAAAGTGGAATCGTCTTAATAACATACCCATGTCAAGGCTAGTATGCAAAAACACACCCTATCCATGACAAAAATGGTTAAAATCAGCTAAAATCAATACCATATTTATAATCAAAACAGCTGAAAAACCACACCCTTTGAGGCCACACATACCTATATAGCCCATAAAAGAGAGTACTCCCTCCCCCCCGAGCAACACAACAAGTACATCTTGATTCATTAAGTACTTATTTACTTATTATTATTTCCTTCTCTCTCTTTAGTGTGAAATTTAACCAGAAAAATAGACTGGAACTTTGTTAAAACATCAGTAATATATGCACTCTTTGTAGAGGTTCTTTTCACAATTTCCAATGAGTAGCCCCATCCCCACCCATCAACTCTCCCTTTCATTTCAACTCTCACTGAAGAATTAAGGAGACTCTGTTCAGTCAAGAGCTAAAGCCTTCATTAAACATAATTAACATCAGTTGTTATAGAATTTGTTGATTTACTAGCTGTTACTCTCCATATCTCAACAGGTTTAGGCCCAAATCAGATGCAGAGCTTTTCATGAGCCAAAATTCATAAATTTTGGACTGAACCAAATTATTAAAAGTATGCCTGTTGATTCAGGCGTCAAACATAATTTGCCAAACTTAATTTAGTCGAACCAAAACACATCTGAAAGTCAGCAGTATTGAGGCAAATGGTAAACTTACTGTTTGTAAAACTTATATAATACAAAAACTTATGCAAATTAGGTTCTGCACATGAAAAACTTGACATCTGAATCAAATACTGTTCCAAAGCTGAAAATTCCTCGCTGAGCCATAATTCAACCAGCCTTCCTTAAGTGCTGAACTTTTCATGTATTTAATTCAGCATAATTTGTTAGGTTCAGCTCATGAAAAGTTTAGAATTAGAACTGGGCCTAACCTACTGCTACAGATCATTTTCTCAGTCTTGGTTCCAAACCTCTAATATTATAGTTAACAATTAGACTACGAGCCCAAGTTTTCTACGAGCAGATAGTCAACGAGGCGCAGCCGAGTTGACTATCGCTCGTAGAAAACGAGGGCGAGTAGTCTAATTGTTTTAGTATAAATTTCCGTAGTCTCATTGCATAAAAAGAAAAAAAGTCAAGTATCGCGTAGAAAAGAACTGTTTTATTATGTTACATCAGGTTCAAACGTGACGCGCGATGTGCACTGATGCGTAACTGTTGACTATCAGCAGATAGTCGACGGTAATATAGCCAATCAAATTCACGGATTCACAATAGACTACGGTAAATTTTACTAAATATAATAGTGTTCATAGACAAATATTTGCAGGCTGTCATTAAGTTCTTAATTTATCTGTATAGCCTTGATCTTCCTGTAGCAGACTTGTTACTTTTATGCAAAGCTCTCAAGTTGATTTATTGGCAAAGAGTGAGATCTGCAACAGTCGCAGGCGTCACTCTGCTAGGGGGGTCTGGGTGGATGGTCCCCCAGGAAATTTTGAAAAATGGAAGTAGCTAAGACGTGTTTTCCTTCATTCTGAGCAGAGATGTCTTGCTTTAAAAGTAAGTATTTAGATCCCAGAATTTTCTTTTTGCTGGCTCTGCACAGAATAAAGTGTTTGAAGTAAGTACAAACCAAACAATGACTAACAATTATATCATACAACGTAGTTTATTATGAAGGAACTTTAATAAAAGAGCAAGGAATCTCGATGCATGAGAAATAATAGTTTCAGCGTGAGAGCGTAAGACTTGAATTTGTTGCGCGAGTCTCACGCTCAAGGCGTGAGACTTGAGAGTGCTGTTTATGGGTGAACTGTACAGCCCTGCCAACTCTCAAAGTTCTGCCGTGAGTCTCACGAGTTTTGCCATTTCTCACAGAAGGCTCCTATCTCACAGGTTTTTGGGAAAAATCTTTTTGAAATGAAATAAATTAAGTCGTTGAATAAAAATGGAATATTTACAAGAAATGCTAGTGCCATAAAGTGATAAACTAATAAAGAAAAACACTGTACTTATTGCCTTTCTATACCAAGGTACCAAGCTGTGATTTTTACTTGTGTTCATAAGGAGATGCAGCTTTGAAATAAAACAAGGCCGTAACATTTAAATAAACCGTTAATGACTTCCCTCGATGAAAAAGGGGTCTGATCGGTGAAAAATAGAATAATATCTCACTTTTTTTGTAGAATCTCCAGAGTTGTTTTCATGGGTCCCAAGATTTTCCTTTAGCACCTTTACCAAGGATTGGCAGGTCTGATCAACTACAGGCCAGTTCACGCGTAACATCAAGGGTCCATCAAACATACTCAGCCATAACAGGTATTACAGGTTACAGCCGTTATTGACAGCCCTGATTTGTAATGGTCACTTTGAAATAGATATGTTGACTTAAGCATACAAATTGTCAAGTTCTGTACTCAGTAAGGTAATTTCCCTGACAAATTTTGTACATTTTTGACAATATTAAAATAGGGATACTTTTACTCAGAATGCACCAAACCGTCCACGATCAACTTCTTTCATTCAGGTTAAACAAAGAAAAAAAGTTCCGTCCGGATGCATGGAATTCAATTGGCCGTCCACAAGACACAAAACAACGTATGTAGCTTGATCTTTTATTATTTATATTCTAAAAGGATGCGAGGGTTCCCTCTGTTACTTGTGGGTTAAAAATAGGATTGCAGAACGTAAGCTTACATTACATGAACAAGCTAAATGCCATGTTTCGTTCAACTTTCGGAATAAAATGCGATTTTGTGAAGCCCTGCTAGTCAACATATCTATTTCAAAGTGACCGTTACAAATCAGGGCTGTCAATAACGGCTGTAACCTGTAATACCTGTTATGGCTGAGTATGTTTGATGGACCCTTGATGTTTACGCGTGAACTGGCCTGTAGTTGATCCCCCTTCCGGACCCCCATTCATTTGGTATTAAAAAATAGAAAAGTATTAATATAAAAGATCTACACAATACGTACCACCGCTTCTGTCTCACTTTGGTTTCCTTCGATTCGATTCCGTATTCAGCACATTACCAAGTTTTTGTTTAGTATTTCAGAGGGAATCAGGAACTTTTTGTCGACCAGCTACAGTACTGAGGCAAGCCAAATCACTGTCTCTCTTTCCGCCATATTGGTTTTTCCGCTGACCAGTACCAACCATTCACGGTGACGGTTACAGTCACATAATTGAGGACTGCGGACTGCGGACTGCGGACTGCGGACTGCGGGCTGCGGATCCTGCGGACTGCGAACTGCGGACAGCGGACTGCGGACGCGGATGCGGAATGCGATGCGGAATGCGGACTGCGGACTGCGGACTGCGGACGGGATGCGGACTGCGGACGCGGACGCGGACTGCGGATGCGGACTGCGGACGCGGACTGCGAGGGACTGCGGACTGGACTGCGGACTGCGACGCGGACTGCGATGCGGACTGCGGACGCGGGAATGCGGACTGCGGAGCCTGCGGACTGCAAACCACAGCAAGAAATGGTAAAAAGTGAAATGATCTACAATGAACATAACTTGTGCCCGAGACTGAACCCAGGTATGTCACATTTAAGACCAACTGATAAACAGTAAGCTGATCCTAACGGCAAGGAGTAGAGTAAGAAACAGAATTAGTATATGTAATCGCATGGGGCCGAGGGCAATAAGGATTAATTTCACGAGTATTTTCAAAGTTTTCACAAAATTGCCCGAGTCGCGAAGCGACGAGGGCAATTTGGAAAACTTTGAAAATACAAGTGAAATTAATCCTTAATTGCCCGAGAGCACTTGCGATTACTTGTTTATCACATAAAGGGCAAAATTTTGTACAAAGGTTCAAGGTCTTGCCGTCGCGTAAACAGGTTTGCCGGTTGTCATTATTTAACAGGCTAGCAGTAACACGGGAAAGCCTACTATAATAGTAAGCAAAACACAGCAACTTAGGTTCAATTCACTCAAAGCCATTTCTTTACAAACAAAACTATAAGCAATCTAATTTTATTCACCTGTTTTGCGAAGCTTGCAACGGCGTGAAACTACTTGTTCTTCGATCGATGATAGACGTAAACAAGTGTCCAAACGAGCTCTAATAACTTCTTGAATCCAAAACTGTCCTTTCCACTGTGAAAACTTCACGTACCAACAAAATTTACGCTGTTTTTACGCCGATAAAGTGAGCTGTAATACTAATAAGGCGACCCGAAGCAAAACGAAGAAATTAACTTTCAGTTTGGCGGCCATGAAGTTCTGTAATTCTATGTTTCGTGCAACACCAGCCGTCTCCACTCAAACGTTTTTCAGGCTGCGAATCAATGCATTTTTAGTCGGAAAAATCCTTTTGCTTTTCCACCAAAAGACTGCGCTTTGTTGCATGTTGATTCTCTTTCACGTTAAGATGAAATAACCGTGTTTAGATCAAACTCAGAAGCGATGCGTTTCTGAAATTTCTTTTCAAAATCCGTTTGAAGCGGGAAACCAACTCAATGTCAGGCGTGCTCAGCCAATCAGCATCAAGTAATTTTGCCCCGGGCAATTACAAAAATTAAGAAAAATGCCCTCTGTCTCAGCCAATCAGCATTCAGTAATTTTGCCCGTATGTGATAAATATCTTTTCTCATTCGCCATAATCCTACTAATAATGATAATGACAATGACGATGACGATGACGATGACGATGACGATGACGATGACGACGACGACGACGACGACTGACGACGACGACGGATGATGATGATGATATGATGATAATGAAAATGAATAATAATAACACGGATGAAACGGGGTTATCGAGCATGATTATCGGATTCGAATCTCTGCAACAAATCTTAACTCGAGAATAGAAGGTGGAATCTTTCACGATTCAATAAAACCCATTCTGCAGCGTAACAGCTCTTCCACTCTGCAGAACAAGTTCATTGCATCGGTCAATCTTCCCAACATTCTGCTCGCCCTCTCCATGCAAACCGAATGGCCATTAAAGATTAGGATTTTATACATTATGCTAGCATTTTTCCGATCATTTTAAGTTAGTGAGGTAATAGCCTGCAAACAGGCTCCCGGTTCGGTTGGGTTTAGGGCGAGATCAGGCGATAGCCGGTGTAGTCTAGGGTGAGCGGGACGAGCCGAGAGCGGTCTGGTGAGGAGGGAGTGCGCAGGGGAGCCTGTAGACATTCCATTGATGTCGCCGTTCCATGATACCACTTCTGGTATCAAGATCTGATTGTTGAATCGATGACTGTTGACAACTCTGAGATAAATATTGACATATCTTGACAAAGACAACTGCTTGTAAATTAGCATAATTCTTGCCGAGACCTTCTCAAACTCATTAATAATTCATCACGTTAAACAAAGAAAATCACAACCGTGAAGGAGGTTTGGATACCCGGTCTTAATTAGCATAGATTTTGACGATTTTTCTTCTCCGTTTACTCCTTAGTTTTCGTTTCGATTGAGAAGATATATCAAACACTCGAGACAGTGTTTCATCGGCTATCCAAACACCTCGAATTTCGTCAAAAATACTCCGCTGCGCGTCGTATTTTCAACTCTCTTCTCGGTGTTGGATATCCCATGAAACACTGTCTCTCGTGTTTGATATATACGTCAACAACGGCTTCCGTGTGCAATGCACAGTTACTGACGACAATTTGAAGCAGCTTTGAGCAATACTATTCTTATGCAACATTTTCGTCATATCTCTTGTTGAAACTGTGGCGTAGACGCGCGATGTTTTCGGAATTCTACAGACTGGTTTCGGATGGAGCCTAATTATTCATTGCTGCCGGCGTCTGTGATAAGCAAATAAAATAGATAGGCCAAACACGACTCCTACGGTTCGTGCCATTTGTAGATTTGCCGTTTATTTTTCGGTCTTTCGACCTTTTTGTCGCTTCACTCTTGTTCATGAAAGGCATTTTCGAATTGTGTTATAAGGAGAAAACTAGAGCCGTTAGATCGTGCTAGGCGGCAAATTTTAAGAAGTCATAGGTCTGCATGATTTCCGCTGTTATCTGCGTGTTGCTTCGTTGAGTTTGACACCTCTATAATTTGCCATGTGTTAGTGTATTGTTTTGGCTCATTTCTTTTGCAAGATTTGTTTTTTAAGTCTCCAAGTATTTGCTTTAAGGGACAAAATATGACATTTACCGTGAACGTGTTGCATTTTATATTGTGACGCCGGCTCGGCTATGATTAGAACTGTTTGCAAGTACAGTAGGTAGATTCTTATCACGGGTGTCATATTTGCCCTCCTACGTTTTCCTTCGTAGCTTTACTTCGAGAAAGCTATAGGCTTGTCTAGAGAAATTCTAATGTTCTCTTGCAGCTATCTGATCGAGCTTATATTTCTGGAGCTCGATGTATAGGTTTATTTCTCCTTTGATAGTTCTAGTACCACAGGATTTAAATTTAAACTCATTACGCGCAAGTCTGTCGACTGTGTTGCGTGTTGTATATGCCATTGTTCGTTTGGGCTTAGTTCTGATTGTAGACCTCTTAAAACTTGCCGCCTAACACGATCTAACGGCTCTAGTTTTCTCCTTTTCTCGTGGAGTCGTGTTTTGGCCTGTCTACTATATTTACCATATTACGGTAGATTGTTATAAGAAGCCGATTCATCAGCGCGGGGAAACCCATTAATTTTGACAGGTTTAATAGACCCTTTGCATAAATGGCGCCTAAATTTGAATAACAATACTTGGTACATCCTTAGCCTCACATTCATGTATCAGACAAAGGAATTTTCACATGAATGTGAGGCTAAGGATGTACCAAGTATTGTTTATTCAAATTATGGCGCCCATTTATGCACAGGGGCTATGAAACCTGGTCAAAAGTAATGGGTTTCAAACGACCGGGACGCTGATTGAATCGGCTTCTTATCACAATCTACCGTGAGATGGTAAATAATATGGTAAAGGGTCTATTACCGTCTTGATAGATATGTAACAGGCTAATCACCAAGGGGCGGAGCGGTACAGTGAAAACAATGTTCTACAGGCTCTCCGGCGTCCCACTCGCTTCGCTCGCGCCGAGTCACGGACTCTCCGACTCCCACTCGCTTGCCAACTTATTTTTTTCCCCGACCTCGCTGGGAGCCTGTTTCGCAGGCTAGCGCAGGTAAAAACATTGAATCATTATTCGAGCATTTCAGGCGCATTTTCCAAGAAAATAAATTAATAGTATTTCCACAGAATATAGGAGATTAAAACTTTTTTTACGAGAAAATGAAGACCTTAACCTCTTCAACTTAAGTATACACAGAAGAGGGGTAAAAAGGGTTAACAGAAACAACAACTCATTTTGGGAATTATCTTCAGGTGTATTGAGACTTTTTA
>JAHPZR010035418.1:0-16189 GCA_019787425.1 Platygyra sinensis
CATCATGTGTTAAATATGTTAAAAAGTAGTATGTTAGAACCCAATTGGGTCATGTGCATTAAAGGCATCTACACTGTATGGCTGATTGTCGATCGATACTCTCGATTGATACCCTCAATCAACCCTCAATTGATATTGATCAACACTCCATCAACATCTCAGTAAACAGCATATGAGCTGGTTGACGCTCTGCCAATTATCGATTGACTGTTGTAGAGTGTCAACCAAGTATCAGTCGGGATGTCGATTGAGTATCGATCCAGATGTCGATTGAGGATTGATGAATTCGTGATTCATGAATGGACAGTTTCCAAGAGTCATGCAACAATTATATTTCTGTGAAGCGGCCATATTGTGGAGAAAAATTTTAAACACAAGCAACATTTTTCACCACAGTAACAGTTTCCCTCAATTTTGAGTGCACAGATAATTTGAAAAGCTGCGATAAACCATGCCACCTCTGTTTGCAATTGTCCTTGATTGACACTCCATCAACATCTCAGTCAACATGTCAATTGAGAATCAACTAATTACAGGCCGTACAAGAACTCTGTCAATTATCGATCGATTGTTGTAGAGTGTCGACCGAGTGGTCGGGATGTCGATAATGTATCGATCCAGATGTCGATCGAGGTACCGATCGAGAGTGTCGATTAACACTCTACCGCGGATGCCTTTACAGTACACATATGATCCACACAATTGCAATTTACGGGTGAGAAGTGGGAAATCTCAAATGCATGCTTTATCAGCATGAATTTACCCTTTTCAATTTTTAAAAACTATTGATGACTATAACACAATTTATTCTGCCAGTGAGAGCTTACACAATAATTATTTTAACAGAACTGACCTCAGATCTTACCTAGATATGTGCTCTTACCTGATTCCCGCCAAACCTGTTCACCATTGCAGACTGTCAAATCGAATCCATTTTTGCCTTTGTCGTATAGCTCTGTCAATACATAATACTTCACATCCCCGGCCTCGATCCTCGTGAAATACTTTTGCATTTTAAGATAGATTAGTGATAACAAACAGGTTTAGAAATGCACGAAATACGGAACACACTCCCACATTTGGGAGCAAGCGCGGCACGGTCGCTGCAAATTGCGTTCCGAGAAAGACTAAGCCTAGCATTACGATGGCAATTCCCGAGAGAAGACTGGGTTGAAAGAGGTGTTTGTACCGTTACAATTTTCTTTCTATTTTTGGCTGATTTATTTGATACGTTGTGAGAAATACAACACTTCCAAAATAAATACTGCAAAGTGTGCAGTTTGTTTTGTTGAATTCTCAAACTCAACGAATCCCTGAAACTCGCAGGATAATTTCATTACCATTGTTTGCTAGAAAGATAAATTCATGATCATGAATGGACAGTTTAAAAGAGTCACGCAACAGTTATTTTTCCGTGTAGCGGCCATATTGTGGAGGAGAATTTTAAACACAAGCGATTTTTTTCGTCACAGTATCACTTTTCCTCAACTTTGAGTGCACGGATAATTTGAAAAGCAGCGATAAACCATGCCACCTCTGTTTGCAATCGTTATTGCTGAAAACAGACAGGTTTTTCAGCCCGGGGAAACAATTTCTGGCGCTTTGTTGCTCAACACAGACAAGGAAATCAACCTGAGAGGTGTTCGTGTCGAGCTCCATGGACTCGGTCACGTAAGAATTCGTTCCGGTAAAGTTACTTATGAAAGAAAAGAGACGTACCTAAGTTTTCAATCGATCCTTCTCGGCAGAGGTAAGAACGATATGTTTTTAAAGCACAATTCATATCCATACAGTATATGTAACCTGATGTGAAGTAAGCATTAATTTATTCAAGAAATATTACTTCACTTGATTTGTAATTCCTTGTTTGAACATCGACGTGGGCAACATTATTCTTCAGGCATGATAGAAATATCTTCTTAATTATGGATTAACCGATTTATTGAAAAAAATATATGTATCGGCGAGATCCGAAACGTTAAGACTGTTTTCTCAATTCGAGTCATTCGAGTTAATAGAGAGTTTAAGCATGACGTCTACGGCAGACGGCGAACGGCAAAGGTCACTTCTGATTTTCTATTCTTTTCTTGTAATCCTTAAATAAATCATACAAAAATAGAAAAGTTTACTGCAAATGCAAATATTTTGATTCTACTGTACAGAGAGCGGGAGACAGACGGCAAAAGTTTCATTTTTGCCGTTTGCCATTTGCCGTAAACGTCATGCTTAACCTCTCTATTATCGATTAGTTTCAATTACTCAAAGCGGAACATTACAGAACAGACCCATATGGAGAAAACTCTCGCCTATCATATTTCTCCAAGGGAGACTGTGTTTCATCGTATGTATGGCCGTATTTACAAGCGTATTTCCCTCGAGTTTCAGTAACATTTCAAGGTCTGAGTGATTCGTACATAAATTTTTAAGCTTGATCTTCAATTTAGAGCGATACGGATTGGTCATTGTTTCCGCTGGCCTGGTGAGTGTCTATAGTATTACTAATAACTTTATTCATAAAAAAGTAAAACAGGATCTGAGATTAAATTTTCTGAAGACACACGGCGAAGTTAAAGCTGCTATTTATGTGTGGAAGAAATAGGAAGCATTTTTTATGGTAAAAAAATAGTATTCCATTCGACCATTCCTGCGCGGCGCAGTTTCTTCAAGATCGGAAGTCGAACTCATATTTAAGTTTTCATTCTGACAGACGACTTAAATCTCGTACTTCAATGCAACATTATTGCTGTGAATTGGCCACAACAAGTGCGAAAATACATGTAAGGGAAGTGGTCAAAACTATTATAGGGACCCACCACTACGAATAAAGGTGACTGCCCCTACTTATATCCCCCTACCCTGGATGAGAGACCCATGGTGCCTTCCATAGCCCGTCCCCTTAATGGAGATCCATGGTGTCCTCTATAGCCCCACCCCTTTAAATAGAGACCCATGGTGTCCCCTATAACCCTACCCTTTAACTGATGGAGACCCATGGTGTCTCTTATAGACCCACCC
Source organism: Platygyra sinensis (assembly GCA_019787425.1). Classification (NCBI taxonomy): domain Eukaryota; kingdom Metazoa; phylum Cnidaria; class Anthozoa; order Scleractinia; family Merulinidae; genus Platygyra; species Platygyra sinensis. The sequence goes on from JAHPZR010035418.1 coordinate 3,016, forward strand.
CCTGACCCCTGAAACAGTGACCCATGGTGTCCCCTATAGCCCCACTCCATTAAATAGAGACCCATGGTGTCTCTTATAGCCCCGCCCCCTTAAATAGTAACCCATGGTGTCCCTTATATCCCCACACCCCGTACATTGGGGGCCATGGTGTCTTCTATAGCCCCCCCCCCTCCCCGTCAGCTAACTTTTTCACACGGCTTTGCCGTACACTTCACTTGGTTAACAGAAGAAGATCAATAATTAACAACTATTCACCGAAGTGGAGGTGGCTAGCGGTGGATATTTACCGAGCTGCCGAAGCGGCGAGGTAAATATCCAACGCTAGCCACCAACACTGAGGTGAATAGTTGTTTTAGTTTATACTAAAACAGTGAGATAATATACACCACAAAAATTAATTTGGATGATTTCTTCATTTGTCACGGCTGCAAACCGGGACGCCATTTTCTCTTGAGTTGCTCGGAGGTAAATAGCACAGGATATCCAGAGTTTGACGAGCCAATCAGCGCACTGTTTTAGTATATACTAAAGTAGGATATTTACAGAAGGACCGTACTATTTAACTTCAAAGGCAACAAGCAGCAAGCGACCAATTACCGCTACTCTCGTTAGAAAAGTTCATTCTTCTTTAGAGCTCAATGCATTGAAATAGATTTATTAGTTAATGTTATAAATGTTCTACCTTTACTTTTTTTTCCGAATTTTCAAAAAGAACAAAAAATAATAGGGATGTAATGTATTTCTTTAACTAGAACAAATAAACCAAATCATTTTTGGTGAAAATAGACATTTTATTAAAATGCAGTATTAGATTAGAGTTCCCAGCATTCCTATAATGTGCGGTGGTTTCCACGTTCATAGATTGAGGAAGCCGACTCTCTTTCCGTTGGCGTCTACGGTTCCTCTCTGGTTGCAAAGAGAAACACAGCAAATAATATTTGAACTCGAGCTCATCCCCAATGAAATTAGCAGTCAGGAAACTGCGCATTAAAGAAATCGCTTTTCGATGACCGATAACTTCAACGTAAGCTGGCCAGTTAATTGGCCAAAGTTGCACGAAAACAACTTTTTATCCCAAAACGCCTCGATTCCATGTTTGGCCGCGCGCTCGTCCCAGGTTGGCAGCCATTTGTGAATAAGGTGTATACCCGGAATTTCAAACCGGAACATTGGGTGCTACCCCATTATGCCAAACTCACCGGTCAGACTGAAATCAGTGGGAATACCTGAGGAACGACATTTTCCGATTAAGCCGGGCAACCAATAGAAATGGGAGTGGTGAATGGTACCTCGAAAAACGTGGGTCTTGGAGAATTTTGGGAGGATCTCGAAATCTCGAAAGCATTTTTTATAGGTCTCGAAGTCTCGTTTTTGCATGGTTTATTTTTATTTTTTTGAGTCTCTAAACTTTCTACCGAGGAGTCTCGGGCTCGGATTTTTAACTAGGATCTCGGCGTCTCGGTGAGTCTCGGACTTTACCGTTCGCCACCCCTAGAAATGGCTGTTGTCATTTTAAATTCTTCTTTTTACGAATTGCCTAATTAGAGCAAAGAACCGGTTTGTCAAAAAGATCTAACGGTGAATTTCGGACGGAATATTCCGACCGAAATACTTGGACCACCTCCAGAGGTGATCCCGAATATTCCGGTCAGAAGAAACCGAAACGGACCTAGCATTTGAATTCAGAACCGAAATTTCCTGAATCTTTTGCATAATGGAAAGCACCCATTATTTGGTAGAATGGAGAGCGCCCATATATAATCACGTCACTGAACCAATATAAACGACTCGTAGTGCCCAGACGATTCGTACCCAGTTTCAGTCGGTTCGTATCCGGTCCTCTGAGAAGATCCTCAGCAAAACCTTGGATCGTTAATAGGCCCTTTGCAGCTAAGCCATCACGTGACCTACTTTTCATAAAATTATGGGCTGCAACTTTAAGAATGCCAGAAATGGAAAAAGCATGTCCAAAACATCAAAATGGCCAAGTTTGAATTTTAAAAAAATTTCCATAGATGTACTCTAAATTTTCCAAAAGTTCAAACTGAGGTACAAACTTACTCTTTAGTGCTAGAGACCTCAAACTTTGCCATTTTGGTGTTTTCGATGTGCTCGTTTCATTTCTGGCATTTTTAAAGTTATAGCCCATAATATAAAAGATTTGTAGGAAAATTGTGGTCACGTGACCCCAGTTGCAAAGGGCCCATTAAGTCGGGATCAAACATAGGATTGTAGACAAACAATTAGAGCCCCCTTATGCATGCAGGAAGCTTGAAAATCTTCCTTAAAATGCAGACCCAGGCACTTAACAAGAATCTCGAGAGAGTAAGGCTGCAAACCCGGGGGCTTCAACATGACGACAATAGACAACTTTCGATATATTAAAATTCAGCATGGCAGCGAGGCTTAGAGGACACAAACAAAGGAAATTGAATGACCATGTTTATTCATTTCCTTTGTTTGTGTCCTCTAAGCCTCGCTATCAAGCCGAATTTTAATATATCGAAAGTGGTCTATTGAAATTGAACAAGCGAAATAAGTAAAATTTGGCCCGTATATTTTCAGTCACCATAGCAACTGTCAAAATAGGTAAACCTTGAAAACAGCGATTCCCTTTCACACAGCAAATAGCACTTTTCACCGCCACAGTCAATGGTTTCAGTCAGTTTGGGTGATCATTCTCGTCCCCAGAGCCTACGATCCTTCTGGCCTGTGGTTGGGATCGAGAGCTCTGGTTTGGTGCAACACCGGAAGTCCGTGATTCACGGACTTCCCGTCAAATCCAGCAAATCTGATTGGTTGAGAATGCGAAACGAATACTCTGCGCATGCTCAGAAAATCGGGAAGTCCGTGATTCACGGACTTCCCGTCAAATCCAGCAAATCTGATTGGTTGAGAATGCGAAACGAATACTCTGCGCATGCTCAGAAAATCGGGTCTGGCCAGAGCTCTCGATCCCAACCACAGGCCAGAAGGATCGTAGGCTCTGGGACGAGAATGTTTGGGTGATGGGGTACAAATGGCCAGGTCAACCATCAAAAACGTAATAAAAACCACTAAAAATGCAATATTTTCACCGTCAACCGGCTCTTTCGATTCATAAGAACTTCTACCATCAAAGTCAGTGGTATTGATGTGAAAGAGAAAAACCTGTTTCGCATAGAGAGCCACGTTTTCGCGTACAAATTCCCATGATTAAAGCCGATTTGTTTCTCGGAATATTTGAATCAATTTCCTGGAACTTTGAAACGCTTTGAAACCCTTGTGGGAACGTGGAAACACTTTGGAAACCCCTTGCAAATGGTTCGAATAATCTTAGCACACCCGTTTTGAAGATGTTGCGGGAAAAAATATTCGCCTAGTTGTGTTTTCATAGAATTTGAAATTATTATGCTTTCCACTTAAACTATTTACTCGTTACAAAACTTTTGGGCTCAAAATGGCGAATTTGAGCGATTTTGTGGGTTTTGCATTGGCTGTTACTACACGTCATAAGGAGTCAAGGCTGGAAAGATCATTTTTGACCGCTCCAGCACCAAGCAGATTTTCACCCATAAATTTGAATCGCCCAGTTTCCAAATCGAACACCAGATAAACTGAAAGGTTGATGCTTCTTCTCATGGCATTCAATCGAAGATCCATGTAAAATCCAAGTGCTAAACGCCAAATAATTTTCGAGAAATGCTCGAAGCGACTAGCATCTGCGACCGGGAATTCGTGTGCTAAGGATGTGTCACGCTGTTTGCTCACCCTGACTGGATGTATTCTTTAGCATCATCCAATCAGCATGGAGTAATAGCGTGACTGCGGATGAGTTTAGAGAATGTCACAACGGCATTAAAAACGCAAGTCGTTCAAACGGCGAGTAAACGTAACATAGGCACGCAAGGCGTGCAAGAGTTATTTTTTTGTGAACTGAAAGGTTTCAGAGATAGCAGAATTCTGAATCGATGACATGTAAAATGTTTTACTAAACAAACTACAGTAACCTGACACGTCTCCAAATTACTATAGATATCATCTTATTCTCTAACAGGCAATTTGATTCGTTCTTTGTTACAACCCACACTGTGATTGGTGTGACATGCGCACATGCATAACTCCCCATCACTCACCGATCTCATAGCCCTTTCAACCCCAAGAGGAATTTTTGCTCAAAAATACTCAAGCCGTTAAGAGAACTTTTCGCATTTTATACGAGTCGTAAGTTTACCCTTTTTACAAAACAACACTACTTCACCGAAAATAGAAAGAAAGAGAAAAAAAAAACTTCTGATACATTGAAAGTCTGATTTTGCACTTTAAGTTGACGCCACGCAGTCTTAAAAAAATATCGAACTGAAATGAATGTCATCAAATAAAGCTATAAACTGCTACTGCAGAGACGTAAAAACAGTTTAGAAATGAAAGCTTCTTTTTTGTTTAATATCCTGGAAACAAAAGCCGACAATTTGTAAGCTCCCATTGAATTTATTCCCATAGCAAAAATAGAAGTGTCAAGTTACCATTTATAACTAAAAATAGCAAACATCTCGTGCGAACTATTTTCTCCGACACGAAAAACAAAAGTGTCAAGTTACCATTTGTAACTAAAAATAGCAAGCATCTCGTGGGAACAGGTGCTGACGATTGGTTAGCTCTAATTGAATTTTCTCCCTTGTGAAAAACAAAAGTGTCAAATTACTGTTTGTAACTAAAAAATAAAAATATCTGTCTATATTTGCTTGCAACAAGAACAAAACAATCGTTACCTGTACCTATTGTTAACGTTCGAACTCTTTCGAATCAAAATAGTCTTGTCTCCCCTAAAACATTTCCTAAGAACTAGAAGCAACGATGCGTGACGTCTAATTGAATTTACTCCTTGTGAAAAACAAAAATATCAAGTTACCTTTGTAACTAAATATAACATCTCGTTCATTTGCATACAACTAGCTCACGCACTGTTTCAAACCTCAAGGCTCATCTCGTCCATAACTAAAATCCTCAACCTAACCCACCGAATTTGCCGAAGTAAACCCAATATATGAATACTTCCTCCTCTTTTATAGAAGAATAAATATGGCCGTTCTGAACTGTATCGGGATCAAATCTTCTCATATACCATTTACCTTTAAAACAAGAAATTTGATTGGCTGTTTATAGTAGACCCGATCTGATTGGTGTGACATACATACATCTCTCACTCACTCACTCACTCACTCACTTACTCACTCACTGATCCACTGACCCGTCCACAACATACTTGACGCGTCGACTAAGAGGTATTTTTTTTACAAAAAAATAACTCAAAAATGATTTTCAAGGAGCATTTAAACATCTAACAAGCAGTTTGGTCAGTTTAACGGAGGAGCGTCTCAGTGAACATCAATTGAAAACAGCATGGTACAAAATATATTGTTGTCATAAATTAATCGTGACGTGAAGTGGTCGCGGTCAACGGCTGTGAATACCCGATTGACGGTTTTCGCATGAGTAAACAGTTTATCGTGTTGACCTCAGTACGTTTTTAGAACAGAAAAGTTTTAAAGCCCATTAGCCTTTAGCAAAATACTCTATGATCCAGTAGCTCATGTTGACTATCCCTCTACAATCCTTCCTGAATGACAAAAACGTCTTCCACATAAATTTCACTCGCAGCACTTCACTTTCCACTGGAAACTACTAGTTATAACTATAAAGATTTTTTTTAATCGAGATTAAATAAAAAAAAGATCTACTTTCGTTGAAAGTGCTAAAATGAGAGCTTTGTAACTCATTGGTCGAGCGTAAAAACAGGAACGTAAACTTCCGGTTGACATCCGTGGCTCAAAGTCGTCTCTGCTTAAAACTCAGACCATGACGTCAAATGTTTCTTCATTTCAGGAATTTGTTTATAATTTAATTAGTTGACTTCACTTGGCTTAAATAGTCACAGTATCAAGTTTCAATGCAAGTTCAAGTTTATTAAGAAAATTAACAAAATCAGAAATATGATGCAGCACTGCTCGCAGTTAGCTACAGCTATTCGAGGCGAGCAGTGGCTTGTTGTATTAGATATCACTTGTTATCTCCTTTCTAATTTATTATGGTTTTCGTAAAGGTCCTTTTCAAGGCGGAAGTGACGTGAAGCTTCAATCCGGAAATTACAACTTTCCGTTCCAGTTTCCTCTTCCTCCTCACAGCTTGCCGACCTCGTTTGAAGGCGACTATGGCAGTGTAAGGTATTGGCTTAACGCTGTGGCAGACAGGCCGTGGAGATCTAACTTTCAAACCCACAGTCCGCTTTTTATCGTGGAGCGTGTACAGATTAACGACCCTGCGTTTCTGGTAAGTATGACAAGACCTTAGCACTGTGTTTCCACAGACGACTTGGATTTAGCTCCGTTCCCAGATTTCTTTGGCATCCAGGGGATCATTTTCTGACAGAATAGCCGTTGGTCTGACTGTCTTACCCACCTTTTGTCGCTGATGCGAAGCCACTCAAACGAAAATAGTTTTGTGTTCTTTATGAAAATGAATGTGCGAGAGAAAGTTCCATTTAACTGCTTTGCGCTGATACTCATTTTCAAAGAGATGTTAGTTAAGTGAACTCGAAACTGGTGTGAATCTGGCCCGCAAAGCACGACACACACATGCAACATGTAACATTGCAAGCAGCAGTTCTTGTAACTGCTTATATCGGCGAAGCCATGCGCTGCAAGATTGCGGCCAAAATTGCACTCACTATTGCTGATAGCCTGCGTAGCTGGCGGGATGCGTGAGCGGGCCGCCATATTCCGTCGCGGCGAAGCCCGCGAGAATTCGCGAGCGGCGAAGCCGCGAGTGAAATTCAACTCGACTCTTCACCAATCCTCTCACGGCTTCGCCACTCGCGTTCTCGGCTTCGCAACCAATAGGCTAGTTTCGAATTGTGCAGAAACAAAAGAACAGAGTCGAGGTTCAGGGGAATAATTTGCATTTTCCTTTGTTATGAACAATACAAAATGCTAATTATTCCCCTGAACCTCGACTCTGTTCTTTTGTTTCTGCACAATTCGAAACTAGCCTATTGCACTCGCGCGCGAAATCCCGCCAGCTACGCAGGCTATATTGCTGATGCGGCAAAGAATCATCTCATGGGCGTAGCCAGGTTTTTTCAAAGGGGGCGGGGGGGGGGGGGGGGTCTTACTGACTCATACAGAGGGTACCCAACAGATTGTCACCTGAATATTGTAGGTTATTTGCTTACAAAAAGGGAGGGGGGGAGGTCACGGGCACCCCAGGACCCCCCCCCCCCCCCCGCCTGGTTACGCTCTTGCATCAATACAAAAAGAAGAGACTGTATCGTTGCCTCTTATACTGTTAGAGAAGGAATACCGTGATTTACCATGATACTAATCCCTATATTTGTCATTATTATAACAAAATTAGTCCCGTGAACAGTAACATGAATGAGTAAAGGGACTTTTTTCGGACATCAGTTAACATTTACAACTGATATCTCGGAAAAATCCGATTTTCAGATGGGATTTGAACTCACTATTCTCCGTGATCCAGTCGGATGCTCTGACCACTGAGATACTGGAGATTCTATGATGAGCAAGGCTGAAATGGTGGTCCTTGACTGGAATCGCATTGCGCGGTCACACAGTTAACAGTAAGCCCACGATTTGCGCGCAGTGTTTCTTAGTCACACGATGTAATTCAGTCGCTGCGTCTGTAGTTATTAAACCAATTATGCTTTGCGCCAACTAACTTTTTTACAACGGGCAATGTCTAACTTCTTTCTACAGGAGCCAAGCATGCAACGAAAAGACCGCATGTTAGGATGGCCTTGTTGTCCATCAGGCCAGCTGTATGCCAATGCGCGTATAGACCGGCTTGCGTACTGTCCTGGTCAGGAAGTCAAGATATCAGGAAATATCAGCAATGAGAGTGGCAAACAAGTCTTAGGAAGTGAAGTACAGCTTGTGCAAAGGGTGATTTTTAAGGCGCCTCAAGGTAAGAAAATTGCAGGGCGCTTTACATGGCAACCCAAACTTTCGAAAGTCTTGAAACTGGGAAAAATGAAAACAAATGTTCTGAACAATTTCCAGGTGAAATTATTGGCCTCTTGGGTGTAATGTTCGAGGAGAAATTGGCTTTTAAATACTGCGAAATTTGTGGGTGGCAAAAGCGCTAAGAGCTCACACATTCTGTATAAAATTTTGAGTTTTTCAACCTGCATCGCACAAATAGTGCATGTGTTCAATACATCGGGCTCACACTTTTTGGGACGGTTTGTCATGCTGTACCCTTTCAGTATTCGGAGCTAATTTAGAGACAAATGTTGTAAACAACGATCTTCCTAATTGCCTGATTTCAAACCGAAAAGGACTAGGTACGAGTCTGTAAATTTTAGGATAAGCAACTATTGATCCACATTTTCAGAAAGCGCACACCAAGATTCACAAAATCCCCGAGTTTGATGTTGATCAGGCTAGTTTTGACTGAGATACAGCGATTTGAAAACGTCAAAATTAACAAAGAAATGTATGGCCATCCGGACGCTGTGTTCGGACAACGTCCGGATGGCCATACATTCTTTGTAAATTTTGACATTTTTTAAATGGCTCTATCATGCTTACTGTTGGGTCTATTTACACCAAACTTGAGGATTTTGTAAAGCTTGTTCTGCACTTCATGACTATGTGGATCAATAATTTACAGACTCGTACCCAGTCCTTCACGGTTTGAAATCAGGTAAGAGCGCTGAATGCTGGGTAATCCACTTCACAAAATCGCACGAGTTTGTGTTTGAGATGGTTGACTTGTTTTTAGTATGTGTTTTGTTTACTTTTTTAAGGTACGACTCGTACATGTACTGAGAAGGTTTATGTCGTCAAGAACGAGCGAGGAGTGGCACCGGGAGAGGAGAGTAGTGTCGAGTTTGATTCGTTTGTTATTCCATCCGTTCAACCAACAACCAAGGGATTCAGTTGTATCGAAATATCCTACGAAATAAGGGTACGTGATTGCTTCAAGCCCGACTAAAAGCTATCTACAACTGACCGAAGCTGGTTACCCTTTCCATGGAATGCACGCGTACACGGAGTGTTTATTTACGAGTTTTGTGGGGCTCATTGATCATGAAACTACCTCAGTCGATATGTAAATTAATGTACACTTATCTACTTAAATACTTATAGTGTATAAATAAAGATTATTGATTGATTGATTGATACTAGTACATCACAAACTTTTAGAGACAAGCCATGCGCCAACTAGAAACGATGTTCATATTTGAACGCTCTTGACACTCCGCTCCCCCCCCTCCCCCCCCAGAAAAAAAATTGCGTGCAAATTGCGCTCACTGTCCAATCACATTGCCTAATTGTCTGCACGATGCCTACATTGCATGTCCAATGAGATTCGTGGCGTGTATTAGAGCTCGATTTAGGTATGCTGGTAGCCAGTTGAATAGCCCCCCCACTCCCCACCCCCCCTCACTCCCCCTAAGGTTAATCAAAACTATAAACATAAGCAAAGCTCTCGAAACTGATTGACTGTTACTTTGTATCCAGTTTCTCATAAGTACCTTCTTTTTAGTTCATTGTGCGCGTGGCCAAAGCCTTCAACACCGATATTACTTTCCCAGTTGTTGGTTGAACGGATGGAATAACAAACGAATCAAACTCGACACTACTCTCCTCTCCCGGTGCCACTCCTCGCTCGTTCTTGACGACATAAACCTTCTCAGTACATGTACGAGTCGTACCTTAAAAAAGTAAACAAAACACATACTAAAAACAAGTCAACCATCTCAAACACAAACTCGTGCGATTTTGTGAAGTGGATTACCCAGCATTCAGCGCTCTTACCTGATTTCAAACCGTGAAGGACTGGGTACGAGTCTGTAAATTATTGATCCACATAGTCATGAAGTGCAGAACAAGCTTTACAAAATCCTCAAGTTTGGTGTAAATAGACCCAACAGTAAGCATGATAGAGCCATTTAAAAAATGTCAAAATTTACAAAGAATGTATGGCCATCCGGACGTTGTCCGAACACAGCGTCCGGATGGCCATACATTTCTTTGTTAATTTTGACGTTTTCAAATCGCTGTATCTCAGTCAAAACTAGCCTGATCAACATCAAACTCGGGGATTTTGTGAATCTTGGTGTGCGCTTTCTGAAAATGTGGATCAATAGTTGCTTATCCTAAAATTTACAGACTCGTACCTAGTCCTTTTCGGTTTGAAATCAGGCAATTAGGAAGATCGTTGTTTACAACATTTGTCTCTAAATTAGCTCCGAATACTGAAAGGGTACAGCATGACAAACCGTCCCAAAAAGTGTGAGCCCGATGTATTGAACACATGCACTATTTGTGCGATGCAGGTTGAAAAACTCAAAATTTTATACAGAATGTGTGAGCTCTTAGCGCTTTTGCCACCCACAAATTTCGCAGTATTTAAAAGCCAATTTCTCCTCGAACATTACACCCAAGAGGCCAATAATTTCACCTGGAAATTGTTCAGAACATTTGTTTTCATTTTTCCCAGTTTCAAGACTTTCGAAAGTTTGGGTTGCCATGTAAAGCGCCCTGCAATTTTCTTACCTTGAGGCGCCTTAAAAATCACCCTTTGCACAAGCTGTACTTCACTTCCTAAGACTTGTTTGCCACTCTCATTGCTGATATTTCCTGATATCTTGACTTCCTGACCAGGACAGTACGCAAGCCGGTCTATACGCGCATTGGCATACAGCTGGCCTGATGGACAACAAGGCCATCCTAACATGCGGTCTTTTCGTTGCATGCTTGGCTCCTGTAGAAAGAAGTTAGACATTGCCCGTTGTAAAAAAGTTAGTTGGCGCAAAGCATAATTGGTTTAATAACTACAGACGCAGCGACTGAATTACATCGTGTGACTAAGAAACACTGCGCGCAAATCGTGGGCTTACTGTTAACTGTGTGACCGCGCAATGCGATTCCAGTCAAGGACCACCATTTCAGCCTTGCTCATCATAGAATCTCCAGTATCTCAGTGGTCAGAGCATCCGACTGGATCACGGAGAATAGTGAGTTCAAATCCCATCTGAAAATCGGATTTTTCCGAGATATCAGTTGTAAATGTTAACTGATGTCCGAAAAAAAGTCCCTTTACTCATTCATGTTACTGTTCACGGGACTAATTTTGTTTATAATTATGACAAATATAGGGATTAGTATCATGTTAAATCACGGTATTTCTTCTCTAACAGTATAAGAAGGCAACGATACAGTCTCTTCTTTTTGTATTGATGCAAGAGCGTAACCAGGGCGGGGGGGGGGGGGGTCCTGGGGTCGCACGTGACCTCCCCCCCCCCTTTTTGTAAGCAAATAACCTACAATATTCAGGTGACAATCTGTTGGGTACCCTCTGTATGAGTCAGTAAGACCCCCCCCCCCCCTCCCCCCCTTTGAAAAAAACCTGGCTACGCCCATGAGATGATTCTTTGCCGCATCAGCAATATAGCCTGCGTAGCTGGCGGGATTTCGCGCGCGAGTGCAATAGGCTAGTTTCGAATTGTGCAGAAACAAAAGAACAGAGTCGAGGTTCAGGGGAATAATTAGCATTTTGTATTGTTCATAACAAAGGAAAATGCAAATTATTCCCCTCAACCTCGACTCTGTTCTTTTGTTTCTGCACAATTCGAAACTAGCCTATTGGTTGCGAAACCGAGAACGCGAGTGGCGAAGCCAGTGAGAGGATTGGTGAAGAGTCGAGTTGAATTTCACTCGCGGCTTCGCCGTCGCGAATTCTCGCGGCTTCGCCCGCGACGGAATATGGCGGCCCGCTCACGCATCCCGCCAGCTACGCAGGTTATCAGCAATAGTGAGTGCAATTTTGGCCGCAATCTTGCAGCGCATGGCTTCGCCGATATAAGCAGTTACAAGAACTGCTGCTTGCAATGTTACATGTTGCATGTGTGTGTCGTGCTTTGCGGGCCAGATTCACACCAGTTTCGAGTTCACTTAACTAACATCTCTTTGAAAATGAGTATCAGCGCAAAGCAGTTAAATGGAACTTTCTCTCGCACATTCATTTTCATAAAGAACACAAAACTATTTTCGTTTGAGTGGCTTCGCATCAGCGACAAAAGGTGGGTAAGACAGTCAGACCAACGGCTATTCTGTCAGAAAATGATCCCTGGATGCCAAAGAAATCTGGGAACGGAGCTAAATCCAAGTCGTCTGTGGAAACACAGTGCTAAGGTCTTGTCATACTTACCAGAAACGCAGGGTCGTTAATCTGTACACGCTCCACGATAAAAAGCGGACTGTGGGTTTGAAAGTTAGATCTCCACGGCCTGTCTGCCACAGCGTTAAGCCAATACCTTACACTGCCATAGTCGCCTTCAAACGAGGTCGGCAAGCTGTGAGGAGGAAGAGGAAACTGGAACGGAAAGTTGTAATTTCCGGGTTGAAGCTTCACGTCACTTCCGCCTTGAAAAGGACCTTTACGAAAACCATAATAAATTAGAAAGGAGATAACAAGTCATATCTAATACGTCAAGCCACTGCTCGCCTCGAATAGCGTAGCTAACTGCGAGCAGTGCTGCATCATATTTCTGATTTTGTTAATTTTCTTAATAAACTTGAACTTGCATTGAAACTTGATACTGTGACTATTTAAGCAAGTGAAGTCAACTAATTAAATTGTAAACAAATTCCTGAAATGAAGAAACATTTGACGTCATGGTCTGAGTTTTAAGCAGAGACGACTTTGAGCCACGGATGTCAACCGGAAGTTTACGTTCCTGTTTTACCACGTTTACGCTCGACCAATGAGTTACAAAGCTCTCATTTTAGCACTTTCAACGAAAGTTGATCTTTTTTTTATTTAATCTCGATTAAAAAAAATCTTTATAGTTATAACTAGTAGTTTCCAGTGGAAAGTGAAGTGCTGCGAGTGAAATTTATGTGGAAGACGTTTTTGTCATTCAGGAAGGATTGTAGAGGGATAGTCAACATGAGCTACTGGATCATAGAGTATTTTGCTAAAGGCTAATGGGCTTTAAAACTTTTCTGTTCTAAAAACGTACTGAGGTCAACACGATAAACTGTTTCACTCATGCGAAAACCTTCAATCGGGTATTCACAGCCGTTGACCGCGACCACTTCACGTCACGATTAATTTATGACAACAATATATTTTGTACCATGCTGTTTTCAATTGATGTTCACTG
>JAHPZR010035422.1:5000-22500 GCA_019787425.1 Platygyra sinensis
AGAATCATTTCCCAAGTTGTTATAGCTTGATGCGACATCGGCATGTTCCTCGCCAAAAATCTTTTTCTGGATGATCAGTCCTTTCTGGTGGTATTCTTTAGCTTCATTGTACTCTCCAAGGCAACAAGAATTATTTCCCAAGTTGTTATAGCTTGATGCGACAGCGGCATGTTCCTCGCCAAAAATCTTTTTCTGGATGATCAATGCTTTCTGGTGGTATTCTTTTGCTTCATTGTACTGTGCAAGGAGCTGAAAATCACTTCCCAAGTTGTTATAGCTTGATGCGACATCGGCATGTTCCTCGCCAAAAATCTTTTTCTGGATGATCAGTGCTTTCTGGTGGTATTCTTTTGCTTCATTGTACTGTGCAAGGAGCTGAAAATCACTTCCAAGTTGTTATAGCTTGATGCGACAGCGACATGTTCCTCCCCAAAAATCTTTTTCTTGATGATCAGTGCTTTCTGGTGGTATTCTTTTGCTTCATTGTACTCTCCAAGGCAACGAGAATTATTTCCCAAGTTGTTATAGCTTGATGCGACAGCGGCATGTTCCTCGCCAAAAATCTTTTTCTGGATGATCAGTCCTTTCTGGTGGTATTCTTTAGCTTCATTGTACTGTCCAAGGCAACAAGAATCATTCCCAAGTTGTTATAGCTTGATGCGACGGCGGCATGTTCCTCGCCAAAAATCTTTTTCTGGATGATCAGTCCTTTCTGGTGGTATTCTTTAGCTTCATTGTACTCTCCAAGGCAACGAGAATTATTTCCCAAGTTGTTATAGCTTGATGCGACAGCGGCATGTTCCTCGCCAAAAATCTTTTTCTTGATGATCAGTGCTCTCTGGTGTATTCTTTTGCTTGATTGTACTGTCCAAGGTAGTTAAAAATCATTTCCCAAGTTGTTATAGCTTGATGCGACAGCGGCATGTTCATCGCCAAAAATCTTTTTCTTGATGATCAGTGCTTTCTCGTGGTATTCTTTTGCTTTATTGTAGTCTCCAAGACTGTTACATGCATTTCCCAAGTTGTTATAGCTTCCTGCTACTTTCCAATTATAACTCTCAGTATAAATCTTGGCAGCTTTTTCATGGTACAATATTGATGATTGATACTGGCATATCATTGATAGCGTTAATCCATGCACATCAAAAGCATTTGCTCTAATTATGTCTCCCTCTCGAGTGTTACTGAGATATTCAACAAAATCACAGGCTGAAGTTGAAAATAGAATTGCATTGGTTGAATTACTGATGTTATAAAACACAGTAGCAGTTGAACAAAGCCACGAAACGACATTGTCAGGAGGAATGAAGGGTGCTAACTCCTTAATCCAAACAGCCTCTGCAGGAAATTTGCTGGTAAGAATTTCATACACCGCTTGCAATGAGTTGCAATCCGACGTAACATTCCGGAAACGTCCTCACTTGCACCTAAACGATCCCCCTCCGACTCAATAAGGGAGAGAAAAACCTTAACTGTTACAGATAAACACATTTCTCTCTGCTCTCATCAAGGGCATTTTCCTGAGTACTTCATGAACAACTCTATGCACTTTTAAGTAGCCGGGTGCCTCATCTTCACTGTTTTAAACGCATAATTAAGGAAGAGTTGAAAATCTTTGCTATAATCATTTCCTCAGTCTGTCTTAAGGTCCGATTTTTTACAAAGCTGACAGCTGCTTGAATTGGAACAGGTTCCGAATCACAAAGTGACAAAAAGAGAAATGTCTGGCGAAGAACTTCATCGCTTTTCAAAGCTGTATCTATTGCCAATTGAGTTACTTCAGTCATTTTTTTCGGGTACGCAGGATTCACTAAAGTAAGACGTTCTTCTGTTACTTTGCGTTCGACATTCGCAAATGTTGTCAAGAAGTGTGACCAGTCATAGGGTGAAGAACGTCGCACAAATTCGACGTGAGATGCGGCGGCTGCTAAGGAAAGCGGCTGATAGTCTAGAACCTCAGCAACCGTTTGAGCTTCCTCGTTATTGGAAATTTTCGATACTTGTTTCAATAGCTCGATTGCATCCTTTGGCTGCATTCCTTCACGGAGTGACTCATGGTAAGTATGAGGGGCATTTGTAGGAACTGCACTGCAATCTTGAGTTGTAATCAGTACCTGACCACGACCACACCCTTCACTGGCGGTTTGAGGTAGGTACTCATAAACCAAGGACAGGTTAACAACGTTGTCTGCTATTATTAACCATTTTGAGAAATGTTTAAACTGCGGGAAAATTAAACACCGGAGTTGCTGAAGTCTCTCCTTGGGGTTGACTTCTGCGGTAGCCAGTTTGGCGAGGGCGTATTCAGTAATTCCCAAACTGTTTAGCCTGACTGAGGTACGAGTCAGCTAGCGTTTCAAGGGTTTCAGCATTCAGGGTTGCAGCGAACCTTAGGCTTCACTCTCACTTGATCCTCTTGTAAAGAACTCTTCTCCAATTTGACGCGCAAGTTGTGTTTTGCCACATCCAGGATTTCCTGATAAATAAATGGTACTGACTGCTCCGTTACTTTCATTGCCAAGCTCTTGCATTTTTGTCATGATCCTTGTGACGTCATTTGAACGTTTGATGATTTGGTGAGATGGCTTGAAAGTGAGAGTACAGAAAGACTCGACTTTGGAATGAATCTCTTGCGCAAGACATTTAACCTGCTCTTCCTTTTCCTGTATCGTGTCTTGTGCCACTTTTAATTCCGATTGAAGATTAGTAACCTGTGCCATTAAGTTCTTTACTTCTGCTGTGGGAAAGCTCGTCTGTTTTTTGACCGCTTCTATATCACTGATCGGAAGACTCAAAGAGTTGAACGCAAGCAACACTCTTCTGACATAATCTCTGAATTCAGTATCAGTAAGTTTCGCCTCGTTGATATGAGCAATGTCATTTCGGACTTTTCGAAGATCATCGACTTCTTTCTTGATGGCTGCACTCAGCGTTGTGCCAATGCAATCTGAGAAGAGGATCGCGAAAAACAAACAGCTACAGTCCCACTCTGCCGTGTTACCTTTCTGTATGGTCGCCAGATATCGGGCATTCTTCGAGCGGCTTTTTCGAGACTCCTGATTATGAAAGTCTGAACCATTCTTTGGCGTGTCTTTCCATTCTCCAGCTGTTGTTTTGAAAAGGAAATCCCATTCTTTCTTGAAGACTGGTCGTAGTCCTTCAGGAACCAAGTTAAAGATGACGTGACAAACTCTAAAATAGTTCAATTGTTCTGAATTATACTCCATTGTGGAATGATCTGTATAAGATTTGATAATGGTTTTGAAGATTTATGTAGCGGAGACAGTCATCCGTTTATTCTTGACACCTCTTTTTCGCCTATCTGGACAAACTTAAGCGAGTTTTCTTGGGGCTGTTGTTTATGCCTATCAGTATAAAGACGACAGAAGACGAATTATTCGTCAAGACGTACTTCATCTCATTTGGTACATCTTAAATGCTAAACTAAGGGTTAAACGGGTCTCTTTCGTTTTTACACTAAAGACGTATAACTACGGTTGTTAAGTTCGCATATTATTGGACGTTGTCGTGATATGTCTTTAACGTTTAAATATACATTTTTTTCCACAGGTGTACCCATGCATAAATCGAGCTAGCTGGTTGATCTATTTCTGAGTACTGACAAATTTAATTGCGTGCAATAAACTTTTGTGATATTTGCTTGATTTATCTCCGAATATATATCAAACCTCAAGGTACGTGCTGTTGTTGTTGACATTGTGCACATGTCAAGGTGGTTTGCTTTTCAATTTCCTCTTTTTTAGATTATAGTGTAATTAATGTATGGGGATGCATAAAAAAAATTGTATTAATTTGAAAGCTTTTTTTAAAAAAAATTAAAGAAAAAAATTGAAACACGGACGATGCATTCGAATATTAAACGTCAGGGTAAGTTAAAAGTGACACGCTTCTAAAACACACAAGAAACACACCCATTCACATCGTAATGCATTCATATCATTCGTCCCACCCTATGTAGCATAAACTTAATGGTGCTTTCCCTTGTTGGATTGCTGTGTTTGTGTGTGATTAAAAGCCAGGCTGAATATTTTTGCAGTTGGTTAGCAAATACTTCAACTGACGTTATGCTACGGTTATAAAAATAGTAAAGTTGTCTTATTAATCCTCGCTTATACCTATCTTGAAATTCAAATTCCAGGAAAAACGAAACTCGAGATATTCTTAACCAAGCATACACGAGTTCAGTGAGCTATCAATTCTCTTTACCATTTTTTTAATAGTTCTTTTCCTGTCGCGTATGAGAATTTAGCGCTACATATAAACAACATCTTCAAGTTCACAGGTTCTTTATCGTTGTCACCAGCTTATTTGACAATACGTTGATTTGGTCAGAAGAAATAAGCTGCTTTTAGAACAACAAAATTAATCTGAACAATACCTGGAGTTGAACAGACTCTGATTTCGTCATTGTTTCATTTCATTCATTGCTCTCTTGCAGTTTCTTCAAACGATCAAATCTGCCACGAGAATTGCAATGAAAATTAGTATATATGGATGTTAACAGAACCTTCCTAATTCTAAACACTGGAGAAGTCCATTCTTAGCTAGACTTCCTAAAGTGTTTAAAACAAACAGCTGTCGAACGACCATTTATTGAGATATTCGAAATGTAAATCTGCTATCACATTGTTAATTATAGACAGATAACAAAGTTTCTACCCTCTGACGTTTCCGGCGGCTCAAATCGGCCACAATTAATCTCTACTTTTTCCTTTTTAGTCTGTACTAAACACCTGTGAAAAGCTTCAAAGAGTCAGATCAGAGAAAAGTGAAAGCGTTAATGAAACAATATTAAACTTAAGAGTGACTGGTTCTTCATACTTCAGTTTACTTTTGACAATTAATTCCTGTTTAATTACGTGACTTCTGTTACTGTTAGGAGAAGAACAATTATCCGTTGACAGTTTTAGTGATAAATCAAAGACCTAGCAATAAGGGATTGATCACAAACGATTTGACCGGCAGACCGTCAATGGCTATTTTTAACTGAGTTTCGTTAACGAATGCAATTCCATGTAAATGGAAAGTTTCTCGCTCTCGAGAAGAGAAAAAATGAAACAGAGGAAAAAAGTTTGAGAAGTTGTCGACAACTATTTCCTGTCGTTACTTCCCAGGGTCTCGCTGACCTGACAAGTGAACACTTCAAACTGTGGAACACAATTAGTCGTCGATAACATTTCGTTTTCGATAGATTGAAATAGTTATCGCAACTGTGTCGTCTGTGGAGGCCCTGAGTAACTTAACAAAGTTTGATGGATTTTACATAGTTTTTTTTTTTTTAAATAAAGCAACTTGGTCAAAATAAAGACTGCGGAACTTTTTATTGCCGGGGGTGATTAATGTCAAAAATGAATATTAGAATTCAGAACATGAAAACAAAGTAGTACAATTAAAATCCTTTGAAACAATGTTGCCAGGCAAGTAGCTGTGATGTGTTTTGTGATGTGGTGTAAATGTCTTCTAAATAAACTAAAGACTAGATAATTATTTCATCCTTTGTGACGTCTTCCAAGCAAGCATCAGATTAAGGAAATTCCATTTGTCTTCGGGCATTGAAATGCAACCTTGTGGTCGCATATAAATTAAATGATTAAATGTTCCAGTCGATAGATATTTTTTAAATTTGACAGATTACTTGTTTTTGTGCCTTGAGGCGATCAAGGCAAAAATAGACATCTTAGTGCCAGCGAACTTTGAGAGGACGAAATTAAAGTAGTAGGCTTAAAATGCATCTGAACAACAAAATACCTGGATCAGACTCTGATGTCGTAACTGTTTAATTGGGTTCGCTGATTTGCTCTTCCGTTGTTTCTTAAAACTATCAAAGCCTGCAATTACAAATCCAGTGAACATTGGCATTAATACAATCTTCGTAACACTTTAAAGAAATAGGTTGATTCTTCGACTTCTAAAGTGCTCAGCACAAACATTTAACGGGCGACCATTTATTCAGGTATGCATTCTTGGAAAATGCAAAATTATTGCCCAATTGTTAAGCAAATGACAGAGTTTCTACCTTCCGGTGTTTCGGCTCAAACAAGCATCAAGTAATCGCTTCCTCATCCTTCCTCAACTTTGCCAAACACCTGTGAATAAATCTGAAAGCTTCAACGTCAGATCAGAGGAAAATGAAAGTGTTAATGAAGCAATATTGAACTTGCTCTTCATACTTCAGTTCACTTTTGACAGTTAATTCCTATATAGTCCCGTGGCGCCTTTTGCCGTTATAAGAAAAACCAATTATCCGATGACAGTTTCAGCTATAAATCAACGTCCCAATGACAAGAGATTGTTTACGATACATTAAAGCGGCAGACGGTAGATGTTAATTGAGTTTCACTGCCATAAATAGAAACTTTTATTTTAAAACAGAGAGCCTGAGAATGTAATGAAGCTGGCAAGTCTTCGTAACTAAATTAGCCAAGTTTGTTGGATAACAAATGCAGTTTACGACAAAAATGACTGACAAATGAAGTGAATTTTTTTGCTCTAAATATAGATTAAATGTTTAAATGCCGTGGGGGTTTGATTAATATCTCAAGTAAATATTAAAAGAAGTCCAGTGAAGTTAAAACCAGAAAATAGATTAGTAATAAAAATCGTTTAAGACAATGTTGTCAGGGAAGCAGAAAGTCTAGGGACTTTCCCTTGTTGAAATACTTAATGTTTTGTGCTAGTAAAATTACACTTTGTGAAATTTGTGTCTCATTTCAAGTAGCTGTGATCTATTTTGTGATGCTGTGTAAATGTCTCATAAAGGAACTGAGGACTAATTGTTTTCGAATTTTATTGTTTTATTCTTAATGCCGTGACACTTAAGTTCTGTAATACCCTCCGTCACTCAAGAGCTGACTGATATTACATTTATACACTTATTAATTTGAAAGTTATTTCGAAAAAATAGAGTTAATTCTCCTTTGACAGTAAGAGGGTTAAAAAGAAACAAAATTTACCACTTACCTGAACAGACGTTAATTTCCGCAGGAACCAGTTGATTGGTTTTCAGTGGGAGTTTGTTTTGTTGCTCTTTGTTCTCCAAACGATCAAAACCTGCAATCTTAGAAAAAATGAAAAGTGGCGATGATTATAGCTATCTAAAGGTATCGCTTTGTTGGAGTTTTCTTTATCCCTAGCACCGTCATCAACAGCTTAAGTCTTCCAAGCAAGCATATCAGACGAAGCAAATTCCATTGCTGTTCAGGCGCATTGAAATGAAAATTTGAGGTTGCAAATAAAATTAATTATATCATAGGTTGTTTCTTTTTGAAGCTTCTACTCAAATTGCAGTTCCTTCTTCGTCTTCATCAAGCACCTGAGTAAATTCAAAAACTTCACAGTCAGATGAGATCAGTTTTAACAGTGTTTCCCATGTAGTCAAGTGACTACTTCGTTTTATAAAAAAAATGCCAAAGAACAAATTTCAAGTGGGCGCCGAACTTAAGCCCTCGATGGCCGGAAGGGTGGTCAAAATTACGCAAAAATATTAGAGCTTGATCACAAAACATTGAACAGCCTACAAGAAATCATCGTGTTAAACCGAGTTTAATATACCAGTGCAGCAGTGTAGGCTGAAAAACGAAATGATTATAAGAGGGTGGCTCGAAAACGCAGACCACAGACCGCAGACCTCGAAAACACAGACCTCGAAACAGCAGACCTCGAAAACGCAGACCTTGAAAATGTTGTCTGTTTACTGATTGAGAAGCTTCGTTCTTTCATAAAATGAATGGGAGAAAGTAGAATTTAAAACAGCTCAAAACTATCATCGGGGCGGTTCAAGTTTACTGATAAATTGAGCTTACCCGAAAGTTCTAATTCGCACCCGTTATATTAGAACATTAAGCAATGAAAGTAACAAAGAATTACTTACAAATGACAGCTGAAATGAACACGCTCGCGCGGCCAGGTATCAGACAACCACGTCAACCACATGATACGTTATACGTTGACCCGAAGTCACGCAAGTGATCAGGATGAAGTTTCGCTGCGAGGAAACCACTAAATTAGTTAATTTAATAGTGAAAGGAATTTTATTTCCTGTAGTTTTTACAGGAGGGTTCTTTGGAAGGCCCTTGTCTTTTCTCAACACAACCTCGAGAAGGTCCATTAACCCAGGGCCTGTCTAATCGATAGAAATCGATCATCGAAAATGTAATCGATTAATCGATAATACTCGATAGTACTCGATATTTGTCGATTGATTAGTCAATTTAATCGATTGAAATCGATGATCACAATTTTTTTTAATACTGAAATTTTGAAACTGAAAAGGAATAAAACAGAAACACCGCAACTCTACCAGTCTACCGAACTGTCGTTTCGCCTTCACAATTAAAGTCCTGCTTGTTGTTACGATACCTCGAGTCCTCTTCTTGTTCTGTTTCATAATTTAACATTAACATCTTCCAAACTAGTAAGCCATTCTACAATTGTGATCCTCTGAACGCTTTCGAGAATTTACCATAATTTGCCCTTTTGTTTGAATGAGAAAGGTTTTTGTGGTCAGCGGCTTACATACAATGTAGACAAGCACTCCGCACTCCGTGAGCCACCATGCGTGCTTCCCCATAACAGCTCGAAAATTAACCTTCTCAATTTACAATTATCGAACAATGGACAACAGTTTGCCAGTTTCTACACTAGTGACTCCGGATAGTAACTACTATTCTGACAATTCTAGAGTCCAAGTGCGAGTAAAGTTTTCCTTTGAATTGTTTGTTAGTTATCGTTATTCAATAATCGTAATTACAGCAAAGATTCAAGTGAAAAAAAAAAGAAAATCCGCTACCATTGGAGAAAAAAGTAACATCATTTTTTATCAAGAAAGCGGATTCGAAGGTAAGCTTGAAGGTAAGTGTTACGCGGTGTTATGATAAGATCAGATCGCGTTTTTGATTTTTGAGTTCCATCGATGTGACAAAAAAATTGTGATCATCGATTTCAATCGATTAAATTGACTAATCAATCGACAAATATCGAGTACTATCGAGTATTATCGATTAATCGATTACATTTTCGATGATCGATTTCTATCGATTAGACAGGCCCTGGGTTAATGGACCTTCTCGAGGTTGTGTTGAGAAAAGACAAGGGCCTTCCAAAGAACCCTCCTGTAAAAACTACAGGAAATAAAATTCCTTTCACTATTAAATTAACTAATTTAGTGGTTTCCTCGCAGCGAAACTTCATCCTGATCACTTGCGTGACTTCGGGTCAACGTATAACGTATCATGTGGTTGACGTGGTTGTCTGATACCTGGCCGCGCGAGCGTGTTCATTTCAGCTGTCATTTGTAAGTAATTCTTTGTTACTTTCATTGCTTAATGTTCTAATATAACGGGTGCGAATTAGAACTTTCGGGTAAGCTCAATTTATCAGTAAACTTGAACCGCCCCGATGATAGTTTTGAGCTGTTTTAAATTCTACTTTCTCCCATTCATTTTATGAAAGAACGAAGCTTCTCAATCAGTAAACAGACAACATTTTCAAGGTCTGCGTTTTCGAGGTCTGCTGTTTCGAGGTCTGTGTTTTCGAGGTCTGCGGTCTGTGGTCTGCGTTTTCGAGCCACCCTCTTATAATCATTTCGTTTTTCAGCCTACACTGCTGCACTGGTATATTAAACTCGGTTTAACACGATGATTTCTTGTAGGCTGTTCAATGTTTTGTGATCAAGCTCTAATATTTTTGCGTAATTTTGACCACCCTTCCGGCCATCGAGGGCTTAAGTTCGGCGCCCACTTGAAATTTGTTCTTTGGCATTTTTTTTATAAAACGAAGTAGTCACTTGACTACATGGGAAACACTGTTAAAAACTGATCTCATCTGACTGTGAAGTTTTTGAATTTACTCAGGTGCTTGATGAAGACGAAGAAGGAACTGCAATTTGAGTAGAAGCTTCAAAAGAAACAACCTATGATATAATTAATTTTATTTGCAACCTCAAATTTTCATTTCAATGCGCCTGAACAGCAATGGAATTTGCTTCGTCTGATATGCTTGCTTGGAAGACTTAAGCTGTTGATGACGGTGCTAGGGATAAAGAAAACTCCAACAAAGCGATACCTTTAGATAGCTATAATCATCGCCACTTTTCATTTTTTCTAAGATTGCAGGTTTTGATCGTTTGGAGAACAAAGAGCAACAAAACAAACTCCCACTGAAAACCAATCAACTGGTTCCTGCGGAAATTAACGTCTGTTCAGGTAAGTGGTAAATTTTGTTTCTTTTTAACCCTCTTACTGTCAAAGGAGAATTAACTCTATTTTTTTCGAAATAACTTTCAAATTAATAAGTGTATAAATGTAATATCAGTCAGCTCTTGAGTGACGGAGGGTATTACAGAACTTAAGTGTCACGGCATTAAGAATAAAACAATAAAATTCGAAAACAATTAGTCCTCAGTTCCTTTATGAGACATTTACACAGCATCACAAAATAGATCACAGCTACTTGAAATGAGACACAAATTTCACAAAGTGTAATTTTACTAGCACAAAACATTAAGTATTTCAACAAGGGAAAGTCCCTAGACTTTCTGCTTCCCTGACAACATTGTCTTAAACGATTTTTATTACTAATCTATTTTCTGGTTTTAACTTCACTGGACTTCTTTTAATATTTACTTGAGATATTAATCAAACCCCCACGGCATTTAAACATTTAATCTATATTTAGAGCAAAAAAATTCACTTCATTTGTCAGTCATTTTTGTCGTAAACTGCATTTGTTATCCAACAAACTTGGCTAATTTAGTTACGAAGACTTGCCAGCTTCATTACATTCTCAGGCTCTCTGTTTTAAAATAAAAGTTTCTATTTATGGCAGTGAAACTCAATTAACATCTACCGTCTGCCGCTTTAATGTATCGTAAACAATCTCTTGTCATTGGGACGTTGATTTATAGCTGAAACTGTCATCGGATAATTGGTTTTTCTTATAACGGCAAAAGGCGCCACGGGACTATATAGGAATTAACTGTCAAAAGTGAACTGAAGTATGAAGAGCAAGTTCAATATTGCTTCATTAACACTTTCATTTTCCTCTGATCTGACGTTGAAGCTTTCAGATTTATTCACAGGTGTTTGGCAAAGTTGAGGAAGGATGAGGAAGCGATTACTTGATGCTTGTTTGAGCCGAAACACCGGAAGGTAGAAACTCTGTCATTTGCTTAACAATTGGGCAATAATTTTGCATTTTCCAAGAATGCATACCTGAATAAATGGTCGCCCGTTAAATGTTTGTGCTGAGCACTTTAGAAGTCGAAGAATCAACCTATTTCTTTAAAGTGTTACGAAGATTGTATTAATGCCAATGTTCACTGGATTTGTAATTGCAGGCTTTGATAGTTTTAAGAAACAACGGAAGAGCAAATCAGCGAACCCAATTAAACAGTTACGACATCAGAGTCTGATCCAGGTATTTTGTTGTTCAGATGCATTTTAAGCCTACTACTTTAATTTCGTCCTCTCAAAGTTCGCTGGCACTAAGATGTCTATTTTTGCCTTGATCGCCTCAAGGCACAAAAACAAGTAATCTGTCAAATTTAAAAATATCTATCGACTGGAACATTTAATCATTTAATTTATATGCGACCACAAGGTTGCATTTCAATGCCCGAAGACAAATGGAATTTCCTTAATCTGATGCTTGCTTGGAAGACGTCACAAAGGATGAAATAATTATCTAGTCTTTAGTTTATTTAGAAGACATTTACACCACATCACAAAACACATCACAGCTACTTGCCTGGCAACATTGTTTCAAAGGATTTTAATTGTACTACTTTGTTTTCATGTTCTGAATTCTAATATTCATTTTTGACATTAATCACCCCCGGCAATAAAAAGTTCCGCAGTCTTTATTTTGACCAAGTTGCTTTATTTAAAAAAAAAAAAACTATGTAAAATCCATCAAACTTTGTTAAGTTACTCAGGGCCTCCACAGACGACACAGTTGCGATAACTATTTCAATCTATCGAAAACGAAATGTTATCGACGACTAATTGTGTTCCACAGTTTGAAGTGTTCACTTGTCAGGTCAGCGAGACCCTGGGAAGTAACGACAGGAAATAGTTGTCGACAACTTCTCAAACTTTTTTCCTCTGTTTCATTTTTTCTCTTCTCGAGAGCGAGAAACTTTCCATTTACATGGAATTGCATTCGTTAACGAAACTCAGTTAAAAATAGCCATTGACGGTCTGCCGGTCAAATCGTTTGTGATCAATCCCTTATTGCTAGGTCTTTGATTTATCACTAAAACTGTCAACGGATAATTGTTCTTCTCCTAACAGTAACAGAAGTCACGTAATTAAACAGGAATTAATTGTCAAAAGTAAACTGAAGTATGAAGAACCAGTCACTCTTAAGTTTAATATTGTTTCATTAACGCTTTCACTTTTCTCTGATCTGACTCTTTGAAGCTTTTCACAGGTGTTTAGTACAGACTAAAAAGGAAAAAGTAGAGATTAATTGTGGCCGATTTGAGCCGCCGGAAACGTCAGAGGGTAGAAACTTTGTTATCTGTCTATAATTAACAATGTGATAGCAGATTTACATTTCGAATATCTCAATAAATGGTCGTTCGACAGCTGTTTGTTTTAAACACTTTAGGAAGTCTAGCTAAGAATGGACTTCTCCAGTGTTTAGAATTAGGAAGGTTCTGTTAACATCCATATATACTAATTTTCATTGCAATTCTCGTGGCAGATTTGATCGTTTGAAGAAACTGCAAGAGAGCAATGAATGAAATGAAACAATGACGAAATCAGAGTCTGTTCAACTCCAGGTATTGTTCAGATTAATTTTGTTGTTCTAAAAGCAGCTTATTTCTTCTGACCAAATCAACGTATTGTCAAATAAGCTGGTGACAACGATAAAGAACCTGTGAACTTGAAGATGTTGTTTATATGTAGCGCTAAATTCTCATACGCGACAGGAAAAGAACTATTAAAAAAATGGTAAAGAGAATTGATAGCTCACTGAACTCGTGTATGCTTGGTTAAGAATATCTCGAGTTTCGTTTTTCCTGGAATTTGAATTTCAAGATAGGTATAAGCGAGGATTAATAAGACAACTTTACTATTTTTATAACCGTAGCATAACGTCAGTTGAAGTATTTGCTAACCAACTGCAAAAATATTCAGCCTGGCTTTTAATCACACACAAACACAGCAATCCAACAAGGGAAAGCACCATTAAGTTTATGCTACATAGGGTGGGACGAATGATATGAATGCATTACGATGTGAATGGGTGTGTTTCTTGTGTGTTTTAGAAGCGTGTCACTTTTAACTTACCCTGACGTTTAATATTCGAATGCATCGTCCGTGTTTCAATTTTTTTCTTTAATTTTTTTTAAAAAAAGCTTTCAAATTAATACAATTTTTTTTATGCATCCCCATACATTAATTACACTATAATCTAAAAAAGAGGAAATTGAAAAGCAAACCACCTTGACATGTGCACAATGTCAACAACAACAGCACGTACCTTGAGGTTTGATATATATTCGGAGATAAATCAAGCAAATATCACAAAAGTTTATTGCACGCAATTAAATTTGTCAGTACTCAGAAATAGATCAACCAGCTAGCTCGATTTATGCATGGGTACACCTGTGGAAAAAAATGTATATTTAAACGTTAAAGACATATCACGACAACGTCCAATAATATGCGAACTTAACAACCGTAGTTATACGTCTTTAGTGTAAAAACGAAAGAGACCCGTTTAACCCTTAGTTTAGCATTTAAGATGTACCAAATGAGATGAAGTACGTCTTGACGAATAATTCGTCTTCTGTCGTCTTTATACTGATAGGCATAAACAACAGCCCCAAGAAAACTCGCTTAAGTTTGTCCAGATAGGCGAAAAAGAGGTGTCAAGAATAAACGGATGACTGTCTCCGCTACATAAATCTTCAAAACCATTATCAAATCTTATACAGATCATTCCACAATGGAGTATAATTCAGAACAATTGAACTATTTTAGAGTTTGTCACGTCATCTTTAACTTGGTTCCTGAAGGACTACGACCAGTCTTCAAGAAAGAATGGGATTTCCTTTTCAAAACAACAGCTGGAGAATGGAAAGACACGCCAAAGAATGGTTCAGACTTTCATAATCAGGAGTCTCGAAAAAGCCGCTCGAAGAATGCCCGATATCTGGCGACCATACAGAAAGGTAACACGGCAGAGTGGGACTGTAGCTGTTTGTTTTTCGCGATCCTCTTCTCAGATTGCATTGGCACAACGCTGAGTGCAGCCATCAAGAAAGAAGTCGATGATCTTCGAAAAGTCCGAAATGACATTGCTCATATCAACGAGGCGAAACTTACTGATACTGAATTCAGAGATTATGTCAGAAGAGTGTTGCTTGCGTTCAACTCTTTGAGTCTTCCGATCAGTGATATAGAAGCGGTCAAAAAACAGACGAGCTTTCCCACAGCAGAAGTAAAGAACTTAATGGCACAGGTTACTAATCTTCAATCGGAATTAAAAGTGGCACAAGACACGATACAGGAAAAGGAAGAGCAGGTTAAATGTCTTGCGCAAGAGATTCATTCCAAAGTCGAGTCTTTCTGTACTCTCACTTTCAAGCCATCTCACCAAATCATCAAACGTTCAAATGACGTCACAAGGATCATGACAAAAATGCAAGAGCTTGGCAATGAAAGTAACGGAGCAGTCAGTACCATTTATTTATCAGGAAATCCTGGATGTGGCAAAACACAACTTGCGCGTCAAATTGGAGAAGAGTTCTTTACAAGAGGATCAAGTGAGAGTGAAGCCTAAGGTTCGCTGCAACCCTGAATGCTGAAACCCTTGAAACGCTAGCTGACTCGTACCTCAGTCAGGCTAACAGTTTGGGAATTACTGAATACGCCCTCGCCAAACTGGCTACCGCAGAAGTCAACCCCAAGGAGAGACTTCAGCAACTCCGGTGTTTAATTTTCCCGCAGTTTAAACATTTCTCAAAATGGTTAATAATAGCAGACAACGTTGTTAACCTGTCCTTGGTTTATGAGTACCTACCTCAAACCGCCAGTGAAGGGTGTGGTCGTGGTCAGGTACTGATTACAACTCAAGATTGCAGTGCAGTTCCTACAAATGCCCCTCATACTTACCATGAGTCACTCCGTGAAGGAATGCAGCCAAAGGATGCAATCGAGCTATTGAAACAAGTATCGAAAATTTCCAATAACGAGGAAGCTCAAACGGTTGCTGAGGTTCTAGACTATCAGCCGCTTTCCTTAGCAGCCGCCGCATCTCACGTCGAATTTGTGCGACGTTCTTCACCCTATGACTGGTCACACTTCTTGACAACATTTGCGAATGTCGAACGCAAAGTAACAGAAGAACGTCTTACTTTAGTGAATCCTGCGTACCCGAAAAAAATGACTGAAGTAACTCAATTGGCAATAGATACAGCTTTGAAAAGCGATGAAGTTCTTCGCCAGACATTTCTCTTTTTTGTCACTTTGTGATTCGGAACCTGTTCCAATTCAAGCAGCTGTCAGCTTTGTAAAAAATCGGACCTTAAGACAGACTGAGGAAATGATTATAGCAAAGATTTTCAACTCTTCCTTAATTATGCGTTTAAAACAGTGAAGATGAGGCACCCGGCTACTTAAAAGTGCATAGAGTTGTTCATGAAGTACTCAGGAAAATGCCCTTGATGAGAGCAGAGAGAAATGTGTTTATCTGTAACAGTTAAGGTTTTTCTCTCCCTTATTGAGTCGGAGGGGGATCGTTTAGGTGCAAGTGAGGACGTTTCCGGAATGTTACGTCGGATTGCAACTCATTGCAAGCGGTGTATGAAATTCTTACCAGCAAATTTCCTGCAGAGGCTGTTTGGATTAAGGAGTTAGCACCCTTCATTCCTCCTGACAATGTCGTTTCGTGGCTTTGTTCAACTGCTACTGTGTTTTATAACATCAGTAATTCAACCAATGCAATTCTATTTTCAACTTCAGCCTGTGATTTTGTTGAATATCTCAGTAACACTCGAGAGGGAGACATAATTAGAGCAAATGCTTTTGATGTGCATGGATTAACGCTATCAATGATATGCCAGTATCAATCATCAATATTGTACCATGAAAAAGCTGCCAAGATTTATACTGAGAGTTATAATTGGAAAGTAGCAGGAAGCTATAACAACTTGGGAAATGCATGTAACAGTCTTGGAGACTACAATAAAGCAAAAGAATACCACGAGAAAGCACTGATCATCAAGAAAAAGATTTTTGGCGATGAACATGCCGCTGTCGCATCAAGCTATAACAACTTGGGAAATGATTTTTAACTACCTTGGACAGTACAATCAAGCAAAAGAATACACCAGAGAGCACTGATCATCAAGAAAAAGATTTTTGGCGAGGAACATGCCGCTGTCGCATCAAGCTATAACAACTTGGGAAATAATTCTCGTTGCCTTGGAGAGTACAATGAAGCTAAAGAATACCACCAGAAAGGACTGATCATCCAGAAAAAGATTTTTGGCGAGGAACATGCCGCCGTCGCATCAAGCTATAACAACTTGGGAATGATTCTTGTTGCCTTGGACAGTACAATGAAGCTAAAGAATACCACCAGAAAGGACTGATCATCCAGAAAAAGATTTTTGGCGAGGAACATGCCGCTGTCGCATCAAGCTATAACAACTTGGGAAATAATTCTCGTTGCCTTGGAGAGTACAATGAAGCAAAAGAATACCACCAGAAAGCACTGATCATCAAGAAAAAGATTTTTGGGGAGGAACATGTCGCTGTCGCATCAAGCTATAACAACTTGGAAGTGATTTTCAGCTCCTTGCACAGTACAATGAAGCAAAAGAATACCACCAGAAAGCACTGATCATCCAGAAAAAGATTTTTGGCGAGGAACATGCCGATGTCGCATCAAGCTATAACAACTTGGGAAGTGATTTTCAGCTCCTTGCACAGTACAATGAAGCAAAAGAATACCACCAGAAAGCATTGATCATCCAGAAAAAGATTTTTGGCGAGGAACATGCCGCTGTCGCATCAAGCTATAACAACTTGGGAAATAATTCTTGTTGCCTTGGAGAGTACAATGAAGCTAAAGAATACCACCAGAAAGGACTGATCATCCAGAAAAAGATTTTTGGCGAGGAACATGCCGATGTCGCATCAAGCTATAACAACTTGGGAAATGATTCTTGTTGCCTTGGACAGTACAATGAAGCAAAAGAATACCACCAGAAAGCACTGATCATCCAGAAAAAGATTTTTGGCGAGGAACATGCCGCTGTCGCATCAAGCTATAACAACTTGGGAATTGATTTTCGGCTCCTTGGAGAGTACAATGAAGCTAAAGAATACCACCAGAAAGCACTGATCATCCAGAAAAAGATTTTTGGCGAGGAACATGCCGATGTCGCATCAAGCTATAACAACTTGGGAAATGATTCTTGTTGCCTTGGACAGTACAATGAAGCAAAAGAATACCACCAGAA
>JAHPZR010035423.1:0-2500 GCA_019787425.1 Platygyra sinensis
AAAAAGAAAAAAAAAGTAGAAAAAAAAAGAAGGGAAAAAAGGAAAATAGAAAAAAAGAAAAACAAATGAATAAAAAAAGACCAAGAGAATAAAAAAAAGAGGAAAAACAGAAAAAGAGACGAAGTGAGAAGAAAAAAAAAGAAGAAAGAAGACAAAGAAGCCGAAGAAGAAAGAGGAAAAAAAAAGGCAAAAGATGACAAAGAAGGAAAAAGTAAAAGAGAAAAGGAGGAAGAGAGGAAAAAAAAATAGAAAGACAAAAGAAAATAAGTGAGGACAAAACAAAGGGAAAAGAAAAAAAAAGAATAAGAAAAATAACAAAAAGGAAAGGATAAAAAAAAGAAGAAAGCACAGAAAATGAACAAAAACAAGAAAAACAAAAAGAAAAGGAGGAACAAAAAAAAAAACAAAAGAGAAGAAAAAAAGAGAAAACAGAAACAGAAATAAGAGAGTGGGATAACAAACAGAAAATAAAACGAAAAAAACAAAGGCTGAACAAAGGGAGAGACAAACAAGGAAAAAAATAATGGAGAAAAAAAAAAAAGAAAAATAAAAAAAAAAAGAACGAGAAATAGAGAAATAAGGAAATAAAAAAAAGAAAAAGTAAATAGAAGAAAAAAGGAAGAAAAAAATAAAAGATAAAAGACCAAAGTGTAAAGGATAAAACAAGACGGAAAATAAAAAGAAAAAAACGGTAAGCTGAAGGAAACAAATAAAAGAAAAGAAGAAAGAGAGGGTGAGGAAAAGAAAAGTTAAATGTAAAAGAAAGAATAAGTGGAAGAGGAAAACAAACAAAAAGTGGGGAAAAAAAAGTAATAAAAAAGAGAAGAATAAAAGTAAAAAAGAAAATAAAAAATAAAGGGAGAAAATAAAAACAGTGAAAAGATTTAAAAAAAAAAAAAAAAAAAATAAAGAAAAAATAAAAAATAAAAAAGAAACAGAAATAAAAAAGGATAAAAGAAAAAGAAGGAATGCAAAAAAGAAAAAAAGAGAAACACGAAAGAATCAAAAAATAAGGTAGGAAAAAAAAAAAAGAACTCCAAATAAAAGTAGAAGAAAATAAAAAAAAGGAAAAGCGAAAAAAAAAGAAAAAGAAAAAAAACCCCCCCCCCAGTGACAAAGAAAAGAAAAGAAGAAAAAGTGAAGGGGAAAAAAAGAAAGAGATGAAAAGATGAAAAAGGAAAGAAAAAAAATTCTGAAAAAGAGGAAACAGACAATGAATAAACAGGACAGAAAAAAAAAGAGGAAAAAGTTAAAGACAAAACAGAACAACGAATGAATAAAAAAAGAAACAAATAGAAAAAACAATAAAAAGGAAATGAAATGAAAAGGAAGGAAAAAAAAAAAAAAACAAGAAAGAAGAAAATAGAAGAGAAGAAAAAAGGAGAAATTGTGAAGAAAGAGGGAAAATGAAAAAAAACAAAAAAACAAATAAAAAAAAGCATAAAACGAAAAAAGGATGAAAGAATGTAGTAAGAACAACAAAAAACAAGAAAAAACAGAGTAAAAAATAAAAAAAAATAAGAACAAATCAAAAAAACAAAAGAACAAGAATAAATAAAAAAAAAAACTAAAAAAGGAAAAGTAAAGTAAAAGGAACAAGAAAAAGGAAAAAGGGGAAAAGAAAAGACACAGGACAAAAACAAACAAGAAAATTAAAAAAAAGATAAAATACAAATAAAGTAAAAAGAAAAAAAAGAAAAATGAAAAGGGAAAGAAAGAAGAAAAATAAAAAATGGAAACAAAAGAGAATGTGAAATAAGAAAGGAAAAGGAAAAAAATCAACGAGAATAATAAAAAAAAAACAAAAAAGAAAAAAAAGGAGTATGGAAATAAAAAAAAAAAAGAAAGATATTAAAAAAGAAAAGAAAAAAGTAAATAAGAAAGTGAAATAAAAAAGAAAGAAGAAAAGAAAAAACAAAACAAGAAAAAAAAAAGAATAAGGAAAAAGAGGAAAGAATAAAAAATAGGTAAAAAAAAGGAAGAAAAAAAAGAAAAAAAAGAAAAAATAGAAACGAAAAAAGAAAAGGAAAGAAGGAAAATAGAAAAAAAACAAGGGGAAAGAAAAAGAAAGAAAAAAATAAAAAAAAAGAAATAGAAGTCAAAAGAAAGCAGAAAAAAAACCAAAGTTTCAGGAAGAACAGTAAAAAGGTTGCAAAGATAAAAAAGAAACAAATGAACAAAAATGAAAAAAAGAAAAAAACAAAAAAAAAAAGATAAAGAAAAAAAAAAAAAGAAAAAGAAAAAGGGGAAAAAACGACAAAAGAAAAAAAGAATGAAAGAAAAAAAAAGAAAAAAAGACAACAGAAAGTATGGAAGTGAAAAAGAACAATGAAGAAAATAAAAAAAAAAAGAAAAAGAAAAAGCGAAAATAAAAGAAAAAAAAAAAAAAACAAGAAAAAAGACAAAAAAATAAAGAAAGAAAGCGCAAGACAGAGGGAAGGAAAAGAAAAAAGAGAGGCGAAAGACAAAAAGACAATAAAAACCACAAAGAAGATAAAAA
>JAHPZR010035423.1:7500-27500 GCA_019787425.1 Platygyra sinensis
AGTGACAAAAACACGTATTTTCGTTCGTAAACAATTTTAAGCCTCCAGGCATTCCATGTGTCTTCTGGTGATGGACCTGGGTTCTAGTTTTGAGACTACCGGTGTCCAGTTTTTCTCGTCTGATTTAATGCCTGGTTACTAAGCTTCGGACAAACACAACAACGAAAACTATGGAAAAATTGCACTGAACGAAGAAATACCTGTCCACGAATGGCAGCAAAAGGTCAAACGTGTCATAAAGGACTAAAAGGACTAAAATTATCGGTAAGACGTTAACGTGTATTTTATACGTTTGAAAAAGCCAAAGGAGCAACTTTATTAAAGTTTAGAAATTTCCGCATAATCTGGCGTCTTTTCCGCATAATCGTCACTTTCTTCCGCATAATATTGCCAAAAATTTCCGCATAATTTTCGTTTTTTTTCCGCACCCTATCAGATGGCCTGATTAGAGTTTCTCTCCCTGGAACCACACAGGAGCAGCAGGAGCCGCAGAATTTTGCAAAAAGACTGCTGAGCTATAACAATTTAGAGTCAAAAAATACTTATTGTATGAATGTCCCAAGCCATACCAGACAATATCAAACACTTTCAACAAGCGGAACCCGAACATTATTTTGATTATACAAACTGGCGACATAAAATTTGTATCTGGCAACTATATTTCTTCAGTTAGTCGCCAAAAGGCAACCTAACGATTTTTTTAATTTCGAGCCCTGGTTAAGTTTCGTAAGACTCCGAAATAAACTTCAATCGAGCACATTCCACAACTGTTACTGTGAAATCAGTGCTTGGAGCTTTGAGAGCAATTCGCAATATTTGAAACGACTACGGGGAAGACCTCTTTGTGGACGAGCTGCTTGTATATTAGGAATGGAAAGCTAGATACGAAATGGAGGAGGAAGAAAAATGAAAAGCAGGAAAGAAAACTCGAGGACTGCTTTGGATGGTAAATTCATTACCTAAACACAAGGTGCCCACTAGTGTTAAAAGCCCGTCTACAGTTGTCGTTAGCAAGAATGTATTTCGTCAAGGTATGGTTGTTCTATTAAATCCAGTTTGTAATTTACTTTCTGGAATGCTTCATGTTTATAAGAGCAAAGTACGTGTTGCAGTTTTCGAGACGTGATGACCTCCAAAACACTGGCATCGATCCGATGAATTGAAAATTGTAGAATTGTTTGGACCTTAATATTATTTTTGAAGCTGCGGGAAGGAAAGTGGAAGGTAGTATTTCATACTATTACCGATTTCACATTGTTACACGTTTTAAGTCGCAACTACAAATAACCGATGTAATTTTTTCTCAATGCTTGCAGTGAAATTCATCCGATAAGCGAACAGGATCATAGTTTCGACACTATTGCACAGAATTTTTGTCAAACTGCTGCCTTCCAAACCTTCAAAAAACTCTGTGAGTCTAACATTTTTGTTATCATGTAATGTTAAAGGATTAGTCTTTGACTTTTGTCTGAATCGAAAGAGGAATAATTGTTGGTTGGCGGCGTATAGTTGCGACTTGTTTACATATCAGTAAGCTTATATATATGTTGGTCATAATGCTTCGCGATTGATCGCACGACTTTGCCGGATATGTTATAAATACTGTTGGATTGGAAGATGTAGGTTGTCGATAGTATCTCTACAAATTGATGGTTGGCTTTCAACAGAAAATTTTGAAAATGGCGTTTTAAAGTCTACGAAAGAAATTCCACAAAGAGTTCTTCAATGGCTCTCACAGTTAGTTTGCTTGTTCGATAATTCGACAAAATCAACCATGGTTTACGTTTTTATTGCGCTATTGACGAATCATCGCTATTAAATTGTATAGTATATCTTTCTTTAAATCTGGGATATTGCTGCAACAGTCGATAGCACCTCTGGAAGGCGTTTCAGCGCATTTTTTGAATATGTTTTGCATCATCCTCAAGGAAATGAGAGGACAGGAGATATTCGATCTTCCTGGGTAGGCGTCACAACAGTTGCTGGACCCATTCTCCTCAGACTCAGTCGTGCAACAACATGGCGGAGTTTTGGAGCTATTTCCGAGATTTCTTCGGGGCACAGAAAATTGAGGATTTATCCGATTCAAAAAATTTTTTCGCAGAAGTATTTCAAATAAGTAGATTCGTTTTAGCGAGAAAAAAAATTGGGGGTTAGGTGCACTTTAACAGAAGCTGATGATGTTTGATTTTGTCCTCAATAACAGGGGTAACAAATGGTCTTATTCAATTTAAAAGTGCTCGCAAAATTTGGCCTTTGCTTGAATTGGCAAAAATTAGATGACTACTCAGTTGCTCGAGCTTGAAAAATTTTTGCCACTGCTTGCACGCTCAGATTCTCGTTAAAATATGCTCAATTCCCATATGGCAAAACTGGGTAACATTGAAGAAGCATGCACACCAATGAATGTTTCTGGAAACATGCTTTCTTGTTTTGCTGAAGTTTTAGTGAAACTTTTGCACTAAACAATATTCTTTTTGAGGCACCTGCATTGGTAATCTAGAGACATGAATACAGTTATAGTATTATTTCTGTTCAACTCACTGCAGAGCATGTCAGACATGTCTGGCTTCATTTGGCTAGATTGCGACTATACTACTAACTACATCTACTACATTCTATAACCCTCCAAATACTACCGAAACAGGTAGACCGTGAATTCAAAGACAAGAGTGACAGTTGATTGTGGCGCCAAACGTTGACGATTTCGGTCACGCGGCCTTACTTGTCAAATTGAAAAGCTGAACGCACGTGGTCACATTCCTTTCTCCTTGCTGACTTCACCGGTACAGCTTGTTGTTCGCACTTTGGATTTTCGGAGTCAACCATTTTCGTGGAAGCCCCAAATACTTCAACTGAAAGTTTTCTTTTACATTCCGCAATGATGGAGTCTAAAATGCTTCCTCTTAAGCTTTCGTGTATGGATTTCCCTCGAATTAGAGTTTGCCTTTTGCAGTTTACAGAATACGTCATTGTTAAATCATGCACTGGAATGTGACCAAAATCCCCGTGACCAAAATCGTAGATGTTTGCCGCCGAAGTCAACCGCCACGCTTGTCTTTGAATTCGCGGTCTACATGTTTCGGTAGTAAAAGTTTCATTGTATTGAATCTTTTTCAGTCAGACAGTGGGAAACCAGTTTGTCAATCATTGAAACCAAAGCTCAAAATGCTTGTTAGACTAAATGCCACGTTGTTAGCCTTTCATTTCAAAACACTTGAAAGTCTGGTAACTTAGCCTCTTGTGTTGTGTTCAGAACATTGAATTAGAAAGCTTTAGATCTCCTTGAGCATCCACCTACATAGTGTTCCAATCTCATGTGAAACTACCTAACATAATGGCTGTAAGCTGCTGGAATCAGTGGTTGAATGGTACAGCCAGATAACTTGGTGCAAAACGTTTCCTTTAAGGTGGTTGGAAACAGTTTCCAGTACTTTCCAAGACTCAGACTGATTTCAGCCACCTTAAAGAAAAGAGAGATTGTGCCTTGTGGGAAATTTATGAAGTGCTTGCTGCTTCTCATCTTTATTTTCTAAAGTGTTCGCTGCTGACGCTTCTTGCAAAACAAATCTGATGACTGCTCTTGCTTGCAAAAATAAACTTACTGCTTGCATGCTTGTAAATGCTCGCAAAGACCATTCAATTAACCCATAATAAGGGACAAAATAGCCTGTGTTACAGTGGCCATTCCTGAAGGAAGAAATCAGAGTTTGTGTTTTACTGTTGATAATCGTTTTCAAGGCCATGTGAAGTTTTAATGTACTTTGTAAATTGTTGAACTCAGTAGTTCTTGTTTTATCGGTCACACTGACAAAAATCTTGATGTTGTGCCACAATGGAAATTTGTTCTGTTGTGTGAGTGAGATTTAGATTTAGAACTTTAAAGATTCTAAAGAAGTCAGATTATCAATGAACGTTAATCAGCGTTATGGTGACAAGATTACTCTGTAGGTTGTCGTTCTGTTTCATCAGTTGTCATGCCAAGGTCATAATTATACAGGAAGCAAGTTCCTTTGTTGTCTCTGCCTGTCACATCTGCTCAGTGTTTGTAGCCTTCTTTATGATGCACCTGTCAGTGTAGGAGTTTCTGCAGCATCAATGTTACAAATAAATGAAGTATCTTGATGGAGGGTTATCTTTCATTTCTTTGTAATCAGTGTGAGAGAATCAAGAAGAAAAGAACAAGCTTAATTGGATCCCTTCGTCTGGCTCATGATCTGTCCATTGATGAAGTTGATCAAAAGATTCTTGCTGCAAGGTATGTTTGATTCTATAATCATCATCTGTTGTTTTCATGTTCTTTGATCAGGCTTCTGTACACTATCTCAAACATGCTACTGTATAACTACTGTAGAGATCTCAATCTGCCTTGTGGCATCCTGTAAAATTGCTGTGTTGTTGTCCTGTTTGTCCCTTGCTTAAGCTTTAAAAAGTTCCTATATTTTGCTGATGTAATTTATCAATAACGTTAAATAATTTTCATGAGCAGGCAAGAAAATTATATGAAGAAAGTAAATATTCTACTGGTTTCCTTATTAAAAAAGAAACTGGGATTCAGGAGAGTAGGGGGTTAATGCAATGTTAAATAATGAGAGTTGTAATAGTGGAGCATTTCAGATCAGACAACTTACTTCTAGTAATTTTGTTTTTAAATAGATCAGCTCTTGCTGAAGTTACCAATGAGCTTGAGGAGAGGCAGCAAAGGTGGTCTCAAATAGAATCACTGTGTGGATTTCAGATTATGTCACAAACGTCATTTGGCATTGGGAAAGATAATGGGACACGTTCTCGCTCTGGTTCTGCCATAGCACAAGCTCTTGTTAATGTTGCTAATGTGGCTGGTGTCAGCTCAGGAAGGAAAATCTCTTCCAGTGCCAGTCCTTGGAAAACAATTTTGGAAGACAATACAGCGATGGAAAGCAAAGAAGATCTTCCTCCCACATACTCCACTGCCACTGCCAAAGTAGGCTTACCTGATGACGAAAACAAGCCTTCCACCCCAAAAAAAAACTCGGCTGGGCCAGAGTTTGATGATTTTCACAGTAGCTGTCAGGATATTTTACCAGAAACAGAAGATGTGTCTTTTAATATGAGTGATAGTCATCCAAGCCATCAGTTAGGAGCAGAGGCTATGAATGGTGCTACAAATTTAGTAGAATCCAAAACATCAGGCAAACATCCAGAACATTTAGTGCTCTCTTCTGGACAGTTAGAAGAGGATGATCCTGCTGTAAATGGTACCCATTCCGAGTCGCCAACGGGGAAGTCAAAAAAAAGATTGAGCTGGTTTGGAAAGAGACAAGATTCCACCACCGAAAGTGAATCTTCCTCAGCACCTGAAAATGATGACGAAACCAAAAGAAAGGTCAGGTGGTTGTGGAGGTCGGCAGTTCGCAAGTCAAAGGCACAGAGAAACCCAGCAAACAAAAGAGAAGATGATGCACCAGTTGCCACATCATTGGAAAAGTTAAAATCAGGATGAAAGTTCTCATCTGCAGATAGCTACTGTTGGGTATGTCTCGCATGATTTGACTGTTTCTGCACAACGTGTGTTTGGCAGTGATCCTTTCTGCAAGCAGCTTGTTTTCTTGAAAACTTCTGCAGATTGTCTGCCATTTATGCAGCTAGCAGCTTGTGGTTGTTTTGGCCAAGTGCTGTTGCAAATCCATTGGCCATGTTGGTGTTGTAGAACTTTGTGTCCTCCAAACAGAGTTGTTAAAAGATAGCAAGTACAGTTGCTGTGCCTAGTTCCTTTTGGGGGAAGAGCTGGATCTACATTAAGGATGTAATAATTAAACATTTTCTGTAAAGGTGCAAGTTTCTCCAACTAGGGTTTTAACTGGTGTATAAATTATAATTTTTTTAAATAAGACATGAAATAGAGAGAAAATTAGTTTCCCAAATAAATTTATACTTAATATTAACAAGGTGATACATTTTTACAAAGTACACTGTGTACAGTACAAAGGTTTATTTGTTGGTTAAGATATGTAATATACATAACATGAACATAGGGTTTACTCTGAGTTATGTACAAACATTTTTAAAACCACCATTACTCGTATTGTGATTTTAATGGCACAAAGTAATTATTTTTTGCAAATTCTCAGCTTTGTAAGTAAATAACATTCATGCGTACAGAGCACTAAGTTTTTAGAATTAGAACTTTTTTGGTGTCATGCATACTGTCCGTTTCCCTGGAAATATTGTCCCCACTTATGTAGTGATTTTAAAACATTTTACTAATAATCCATTTTCAACTAAGGATATGCAAGGGCTCCTCCAAAATAAAACTCTGAAGATTTATTCCAGCATACTGGTAAGTTAAATTAGATTTAAAATGAACAAGAAAATTATTGAAATCAAATATTTTTTATTACCCGGTGTAGTTTCTGCTATCATGCATACTGCAGGCCAACAGTACCGTGGAACTCTGTTAATCCAGTCAACAATTGGCCACAAAATTTGGCAAGAGTATTGTATTATAGGTGTTCTTTAAATGAGACAATGACGGACTGAACTTTTGTTTGGACCAGTCAGAATAAAGTGCCGTAATAGCAAGGAGATGGTATTAATGGGGTGGCCATAATGTGGGGTTCCATTGTATTTCATTGTGAGTGATGTACACTAATGAGAACGGAACTGTGGAGAGATAGTGAAGTGAAGTGAAGTGAAGTAACCACTGGAGAAGGGTTTAGGAAAAAGAAATATAATTTAGGGCTGGTTTCTTTTCTGTAATTCTAAGTCGGTGTATGAATTACTTTATTCACAAGAGGTCCATCATTACTATACACACTTAGGCTTCTGTTGATGAGGGGAATACCCTACTGCAGTGTGCCCTAGAGGTCTCCTTTTGAACCACTTGGCAAATTTATGAAAAGAATGCAAAATTTGTTGAAGAAAGTCCAAAAGTGAAGCTGCATGTTCCATGTCCTTTGAACAAAGAACTGTGCATAATGAAAGCTTCAGAGGTGGAAGTGATACTGGCACATGGTTACACTTGATAGCCGTAGCAGATGATATGTTAGAAAACAGGAAGCACTTTGACTCAGGAATTGTTTTTTTGTTCTGACTAACATCAGCCCTTGTCAAGTCAGGAGCAGAGATCATGTATTTCATTGTCTGGAAAAATTTTTTTTTCAAACCATTACAGTAGCTCACTTGGTTATTTGCAAGTGTTTATGGCAGGGTTAATTTATAAGTAGGAAGTGAAGTGAGCTAATGTTTGGTATTTTACCCATTTTCTTCTCACTATGAAGCAGTCGAGTAGAAACTTCTGCATTTCTGCAAGATTCTCTGATTTCAATCCTTAGAGGAAAAAATTAAAATTTTCATTGGTTGTTTAGCAAAGTTTGTTCTGTGTAGAGGTTTCCTCAGGGTATCATTTTTGTGCCCCTGTGGCTGAGATCTTTCTTTTAACCACAAAAAGATTCCATAATAGTTGTTACACAAAGACTCACAACTTTCTTTGTGTTCAGTCAGAGTAGTTTTAACAAATTGAATAGTATTTACGATAGTTTTCTTTTGTTGAATTTTTCTTGTATTCCTTGACAGTGTATACATTCTTGGTTGTTAAGGGGAAAAGCAATTGCAAATTCAAAAGTTGCCAGGGTAGCTTAAGGCTTTGTAGTGTCAAGACATTTTTCAGTGGGGTCACAATATCTTGGGGGCTAAAATCAGAGTTTCATTGTTTTTATACATAATTTGTGTTAAGAAAGAATTCACCAGAAGTTTTATTAACAAGTGGACACAAAACTTTGGGATCAATATCAGTGTCTGGGCAACTGCGTACCTACCCCTCCCCTAACCCAACATGTTATAAGAAGTTAACAAGTTGGTGTTACTGTTGGGTTAGGGGGGGGGGGAGGTGTGCAGTTGCCGAGATACTGATATTGATCCAAACTTTGTACCAAGATTATCTGCATCATATTGCAAACTTTTGTCAAAAGAAATCATTTCTATTAAACAACACCAAATGCTCAAAACAAATTTTAAAGTTCATATAAAACACTTGAAAGTACCAAGGATGAGATTTTACCTGCATTTGCACAATTCCTCTGAACTTTAAAATTAATTTTCTCAGACTTCCTATGAGAAATTGTTTTTGGTGTTATTCCAGGCATTTTTTTTATAATGTTAGGTTTGAGGAAATGCAAAAAAGGATTTTACTTTGCTTAACATTATTCTAGTACAAGATTTTTGTCCACTTAAAACTGAAATTTCTTGATTTCCTATCGGAAAATGTCTTGACACTACAAAGCCTTAAGCTACCCTGGCAACTTTTGAATTTGCAATTGCTTTTCCCCTTAACAACCAAGAATGTATACACTGTCAAGGAATACAAGAAAAATTCAACAAAAGAAAACTATCGTAAATACTATTCAATTTGTTAAAACTACTCTGACTGAACACAAAGAAAGTTGTGAGTCTTTGTGTAACAACTATTATGGAATCTTTTTGTGGTTAAAAGAAAGATCTCAGCCACAGGGGCACAAAAATGATACCCTGAGGAAACCTCTACACAGAACAAACTTTGCTAAACAACCAATGAAAATTTTAATTTTTTCCTCTAAGGATTGAAATCAGAGAATCTTGCAGAAATGCAGAAGTTTCTACTCGACTGCTTCATAGTGAGAAGAAAATGGGTAAAATACCAAACATTAGCTCACTTCACTTCCTACTTATAAATTAACCCTGCCATAAACACTTGCAAATAACCAAGTGAGCTACTGTAATGGTTTGAAAAAAAAATTTTTCCAGACAATGAAATACATGATCTCTGCTCCTGACTTGACAAGGGCTGATGTTAGTCAGAACAAAAAAACAATTCCTGAGTCAAAGTGCTTCCTGTTTTCTAACATATCATCTGCTACGGCTATCAAGTGTAACCATGTGCCAGTATCACTTCCACCTCTGAAGCTTTCATTATGCACAGTTCTTTGTTCAAAGGACATGGAACATGCAGCTTCACTTTTGGACTTTCTTCAACAAATTTTGCATTCTTTTCATAAATTTGCCAAGTGGTTCAAAAGGAGACCTCTAGGGCACACTGCAGTAGGGTATTCCCCTCATCAACAGAAGCCTAAGTGTGTATAGTAATGATGGACCTCTTGTGAATAAAGTAATTCATACACCGACTTAGAATTACAGAAAAGAAACCAGCCCTAAATTATATTTCTTTTTCCTAAACCCTTCTCCAGTGGTTACTTCACTTCACTTCACTTCACTATCTCTCCACAGTTCCGTTCTCATTAGTGTACATCACTCACAATGAAATACAATGGAACCCCACATTATGGCCACCCCATTAATACCATCTCCTTGCTATTACGGCACTTTATTCTGACTGGTCCAAACAAAAGTTCAGTCCGTCATTGTCTCATTTAAAGAACACCTATAATACAATACTCTTGCCAAATTTTGTGGCCAATTGTTGACTGGATTAACAGAGTTCCACGGTACTGTTGGCCTGCAGTATGCATGATAGCAGAAACTACACCGGGTAATAAAAAATATTTGATTTCAATAATTTTCTTGTTCATTTTAAATCTAATTTAACTTACCAGTATGCTGGAATAAATCTTCAGAGTTTTATTTTGGAGGAGCCCTTGCATATCCTTAGTTGAAAATGGATTATTAGTAAAATGTTTTAAAATCACTACATAAGTGGGGACAATATTTCCAGGGAAACGGACAGTATGCATGACACCAAAAAAGTTCTAATTCTAAAAACTTAGTGCTCTGTACGCATGAATGTTATTTACTTACAAAGCTGAGAATTTGCAAAAAATAATTACTTTGTGCCATTAAAATCACAATACGAGTAATGGTGGTTTTAAAAATGTTTGTACATAACTCAGAGTAAACCCTATGTTCATGTTATGTATATTACATATCTTAACCAACAAATAAACCTTTGTACTGTACACAGTGTACTTTGTAAAAATGTATCACCTTGTTAATATTAAGTATAAATTTATTTGGGAAACTAATTTTCTCTCTATTTCATGTCTTATTTAAAAAAATTATAATTTATACACCAGTTAAAACCCTAGTTGGAGAAACTTGCACCTTTACAGAAAATGTTTAATTATTACATCCTTAATGTAGATCCAGCTCTTCCCCCAAAAGGAACTAGGCACAGCAACTGTACTTGCTATCTTTTAACAACTCTGTTTGGAGGACACAAAGTTCTACAACACCAACATGGCCAATGGATTTGCAACAGCACTTGGCCAAAACAACCACAAGCTGCTAGCTGCATAAATGGCAGACAATCTGCAGAAGTTTTCAAGAAAACAAGCTGCTTGCAGAAAGGATCACTGCCAAACACACGTTGTGCAGAAACAGTCAAATCATGCGAGACATACCCAACAGTAGCTATCTGCAGATGAGAACTTTCATCCTGATTTTAACTTTTCCAATGATGTGGCAACTGGTGCATCATCTTCTCTTTTGTTTGCTGGGTTTCTCTGTGCCTTTGACTTGCGAACTGCCGACCTCCACAACCACCTGACCTTTCTTTTGGTTTCGTCATCATTTTCAGGTGCTGAGGAAGATTCACTTTCGGTGGTGGAATCTTGTCTCTTTCCAAACCAGCTCAATCTTTTTTTTGACTTCCCCGTTGGCGACTCGGAATGGGTACCATTTACAGCAGGATCATCCTCTTCTAACTGTCCAGAAGAGAGCACTAAATGTTCTGGATGTTTGCCTGATGTTTTGGATTCTACTAAATTTGTAGCACCATTCATAGCCTCTGCTCCTAACTGATGGCTTGGATGACTATCACTCATATTAAAAGACACATCTTCTGTTTCTGGTAAAATATCCTGACAGCTACTGTGAAAATCATCAAACTCTGGCCCAGCCGAGTTTTTTTTTGGGGTGGAAGGCTTGTTTTCGTCATCAGGTAAGCCTACTTTGGCAGTGGCAGTGGAGTATGTGGGAGGAAGATCTTCTTTGCTTTCCATCGCTGTATTGTCTTCCAAAATTGTTTTCCAAGGACTGGCACTGGAAGAGATTTTCCTTCCTGAGCTGACACCAGCCACATTAGCAACATTAACAAGAGCTTGTGCTATGGCAGAACCAGAGCGAGAACGTGTCCCATTATCTTTCCCAATGCCAAATGACGTTTGTGACATAATCTGAAATCCACACAGTGATTCTATTTGAGACCACCTTTGCTGCCTCTCCTCAAGCTCATTGGTAACTTCAGCAAGAGCTGATCTATTTAAAAACAAAATTACTAGAAGTAAGTTGTCTGATCTGAAATGCTCCACTATTACAACTCTCATTATTTAACATTGCATTAACCCCCTACTCTCCTGAATCCCAGTTTCTTTTTTAATAAGGAAACCAGTAGAATATTTACTTTCTTCATATAATTTTCTTGCCTGCTCATGAAAATTATTTAACGTTATTGATAAATTACATCAGCAAAATATAGGAACTTTTTAAAGCTTAAGCAAGGGACAAACAGGACAACAACACAGCAATTTTACAGGATGCCACAAGGCAGATTGAGATCTCTACAGTAGTTATACAGTAGCATGTTTGAGATAGTGTACAGAAGCCTGATCAAAGAAC
The DNA here is from genome assembly GCA_019787425.1 of Platygyra sinensis. Classification (NCBI taxonomy): domain Eukaryota; kingdom Metazoa; phylum Cnidaria; class Anthozoa; order Scleractinia; family Merulinidae; genus Platygyra; species Platygyra sinensis. The sequence continues at coordinate 19,087 of JAHPZR010035423.1, forward strand.
ATGAAAACAACAGATGATGATTATAGAATCAAACATACCTTGCAGCAAGAATCTTTTGATCAACTTCATCAATGGACAGATCATGAGCCAGACGAAGGGATCCAATTAAGCTTGTTCTTTTCTTCTTGATTCTCTCACACTGATTACAAAGAAATGAAAGATAACCCTCCATCAAGATACTTCATTTATTTGTAACATTGATGCTGCAGAAACTCCTACACTGACAGGTGCATCATAAAGAAGGCTACAAACACTGAGCAGATGTGACAGGCAGAGACAACAAAGGAACTTGCTTCCTGTATAATTATGACCTTGGCATGACAACTGATGAAACAGAACGACAACCTACAGAGTAATCTTGTCACCATAACGCTGATTAACGTTCATTGATAATCTGACTTCTTTAGAATCTTTAAAGTTCTAAATCTAAATCTCACTCACACAACAGAACAAATTTCCATTGTGGCACAACATCAAGATTTTTGTCAGTGTGACCGATAAAACAAGAACTACTGAGTTCAACAATTTACAAAGTACATTAAAACTTCACATGGCCTTGAAAACGATTATCAACAGTAAAACACAAACTCTGATTTCTTCCTTCAGGAATGGCCACTGTAACACAGGCTATTTTGTCCCTTATTATGGGTTAATTGAATGGTCTTTGCGAGCATTTACAAGCATGCAAGCAGTAAGTTTATTTTTGCAAGCAAGAGCAGTCATCAGATTTGTTTTGCAAGAAGCGTCAGCAGCGAACACTTTAGAAAATAAAGATGAGAAGCAGCAAGCACTTCATAAATTTCCCACAAGGCACAATCTCTCTTTTCTTTAAGGTGGCTGAAATCAGTCTGAGTCTTGGAAAGTACTGGAAACTGTTTCCAACCACCTTAAAGGAAACGTTTTGCACCAAGTTATCTGGCTGTACCATTCAACCACTGATTCCAGCAGCTTACAGCCATTATGTTAGGTAGTTTCACATGAGATTGGAACACTATGTAGGTGGATGCTCAAGGAGATCTAAAGCTTTCTAATTCAATGTTCTGAACACAACACAAGAGGCTAAGTTACCAGACTTTCAAGTGTTTTGAAATGAAAGGCTAACAACGTGGCATTTAGTCTAACAAGCATTTTGAGCTTTGGTTTCAATGATTGACAAACTGGTTTCCCACTGTCTGACTGAAAAAGATTCAATACAATGAAACTTTTACTACCGAAACATGTAGACCGCGAATTCAAAGACAAGCGTGGCGGTTGACTTCGGCGGCAAACATCTACGATTTTGGTCACGGGGATTTTGGTCACATTCCAGTGCATGATTTAACAATGACGTATTCTGTAAACTGCAAAAGGCAAACTCTAATTCGAGGGAAATCCATACACGAAAGCTTAAGAGGAAGCATTTTAGACTCCATCATTGCGGAATGTAAAAGAAAACTTTCAGTTGAAGTATTTGGGGCTTCCACGAAAATGGTTGACTCCGAAAATCCAAAGTGCGAACAACAAGCTGTACCGGTGAAGTCAGCAAGGAGAAAGGAATGTGACCACGTGCGTTCAGCTTTTCAATTTGACAAGTAAGGCCGCGTGACCGAAATCGTCAACGTTTGGCGCCACAATCAACTGTCACTCTTGTCTTTGAATTCACGGTCTACCTGTTTCGGTAGTATTTGGAGGGTTATAGAATGTAGTAGATGTAGTTAGTAGTATAGTCGCAATCTAGCCAAATGAAGCCAGACATGTCTGACATGCTCTGCAGTGAGTTGAACAGAAATAATACTATAACTGTATTCATGTCTCTAGATTACCAATGCAGGTGCCTCAAAAAGAATATTGTTTAGTGCAAAAGTTTCACTAAAACTTCAGCAAAACAAGAAAGCATGTTTCCAGAAACATTCATTGTGTGTGCATGCTTCTTCAATGTTACCCAGTTTTGCCATATGGGAATTGAGCATATTTTAACGAGAATCTGAGCGTGCAAGCAGTGGCAAAAATTTTTCAAGCTCGAGCAACTGAGTAGTCATCTAATTTTTGCCAATTCAAGCAAAGGCCAAATTTTGCGAGCACTTTTAAATTGAATAAGACCATTTGTTACCCCTGTTATTGAGGACAAAATCAAACATCATCAGCTTCTGTTAAAGTGCACCTAACCCCCAATTTTTTTTCTCGCTAAAACGAATCTACTTATTTGAAATACTTCTGCGAAAAAATTTTTTGAATCGGATAAATCCTCAATTTTCTGTGCCCCGAAGAAATCTCGGAAATAGCTCCAAAACTCCGCCATGTTGTTGCACGACTGAGTCTGAGGAGAATGGGTCCAGCAACTGTTGTGACGCCTACCCAGGAAGATCGAATATCTCCTGTCCTCTCATTTCCTTGAGGATGATGCAAAACATATTCAAAAAATGCGCTGAAACGCCTTCCAGAGGTGCTATCGACTGTTGCAGCAATATCCCAGATTTAAAGAAAGATATACTATACAATTTAATAGCGATGATTCGTCAATAGCGCAATAAAAACGTAAACCATGGTTGATTTTGTCGAATTATCGAACAAGCAAACTAACTGTGAGAGCCATTGAAGAACTCTTTGTGGAATTTCTTTCGTAGACTTTAAAACGCCATTTTCAAAATTTTCTGTTGAAAGCCAACCATCAATTTGTAGAGATACTATCGACAACCTACATCTTCCAATCCAACAGTATTTATAACATATCCGGCAAAGTCGTGCGATCAATCGCGAAGCATTACGACCAACATATATATAAGCTTACTGATATGTAAACAAGTCGCAACTATACGCCGCCAACCAACAATTATTCCTCTTTCGATTCAGACAAAAGTCAAAGACTAATCCTTTAACATTACATGATAACAAAAATGTTAGACTCACAGAGTTTTTTGAAGGTTTGGAAGGCAGCAGTTTGACAAAAATTCTGTGCAATAGTGTCGAAACTATGATCCTGTTCGCTTATCGGATGAATTTCACTGCAAGCATTGAGAAAAAATTACATCGGTTATTTGTAGTTGCGACTTAAAACGTGTAACAATGTGAAATCGGTAATAGTATGAAATACTACCTTCCACTTTCCTTCCCGCAGCTTCAAAAATATATTAAGGTCCAAACAATTCTACAATTTTCAATTCATCGGATCGATGCCAGTGTTTTGGAGGTCATCACGTCTCGAAAACTGCAACACGTACTTTGCTCTTATAAACATGAAGCATTCCAGAAAGTAAATTACAAACTGGATTTAATAGAACAACCATACCTTGACGAAATACATTCTTGCTAACGACAACTGTAGACGGGCTTTTAACACTAGTGGGCACCTTGTGTTTAGGTAATGAATTTACCATCCAAAGCAGTCCTCGAGTTTTCTTTCCTGCTTTTCATTTTTCTTCCTCCTCCATTTCGTATCTAGCTTTCCATTCCTAATATACAAGCAGCTCGTCCACAAAGAGGTCTTCCCCGTAGTCGTTTCAAATATTGCGAATTGCTCTCAAAGCTCCAAGCACTGATTTCACAGTAACAGTTGTGGAATGTGCTCGATTGAAGTTTATTTCGGAGTCTTACGAAACTTAACCAGGGCTCGAAATTAAAAAAATCGTTAGGTTGCCTTTTGGCGACTAACTGAAGAAATATAGTTGCCAGATACAAATTTTATGTCGCCAGTTTGTATAATCAAAATAATGTTCGGGTTCCGCTTGTTGAAAGTGTTTGATATTGTCTGGTATGGCTTGGGACATTCATACAATAAGTATTTTTTGACTCTAAATTGTTATAGCTCAGCAGTCTTTTTGCAAAATTCTGCGGCTCCTGCTGCTCCTGTGTGGTTCCAGGGAGAGAAACTCTAATCAGGCCATCTGATAGGGTGCGGAAAAAAAACGAAAATTATGCGGAAATTTTTGGCAATATTATGCGGAAGAAAGTGACGATTATGCGGAAAAGACGCCAGATTATGCGGAAATTTCTAAACTTTAATAAAGTTGCTCCTTTGGCTTTTTCAAACGTATAAAATACACGTTAACGTCTTACCGATAATTTTAGTCCTTTTAGTCCTTTATGACACGTTTGACCTTTTGCTGCCATTCGTGGACAGGTATTTCTTCGTTCAGTGCAATTTTTCCATAGTTTTCGTTGTTGTGTTTGTCCGAAGCTTAGTAACCAGGCATTAAATCAGACGAGAAAAACTGGACACCGGTAGTCTCAAAACTAGAACCCAGGTCCATCACCAGAAGACACATGGAATGCCTGGAGGCTTAAAATTGTTTACGAACGAAAATACGTGTTTTTGTCACTGTTTTGGGTGAGTAACTTTGTCAAAATGATCAATCTCTTCGATACTTTTGCTTCTGATAATGGTAATCAGTTGCTTTCTTGCTTAAATGGAGCAATTTGCTAGTCTTATGCGGAAAAATGCCCCAAGGATGCGGAGGATGCGGAAGTAGGTGAATTATGCGGATCCGCACCACCGCATCCTGTCAGATGCCCTGTCTAATGGCATCACAGAAAATATAATGAACAGGAGTCCGTAAAGTTTAGAGGGAACGTGGCTTTTTTATGCGATTTGGCCCATTCTTTTACAACGAACGCAAAGCAGGACGATGTTTATTTTAACTTTAATGCTTTATTGTACTTCTAAATCATGCAAAAGGTCGCCAAACTGGCAACTAAACAAAAATTTTAGTCGCCAAGGAGAAAAAGTTAGTCGCGTTGGCGACCATATTGGTCGCAATTTCGAGCCCTGTTAACTCTGACTCCAGTGATGAAAAAGAAATGATTCTTAAACAAAACTCAGACGTTTTAGTCCCAAAATATATTGGAACGATTATTTTTGCTTTCCATTTTCTCAAGCAAATACAGAGAGCAGACTGAGGCGCCATTGTGTTTGGTTCCTGGGTAGACGTCATCAGCCACCGCCGCCCCAGACTCCCTAAAACTCGGTCGTGCAACACTTCAAGCACGACTTTGAGAGGGCATAGAAAATTGAAGATTCAAGCAAATTAAAAAATTTTTGCGCCTGAATGCTTCCAATAACAAGTAGATTTGATTTAGCGAAAAAAAATTTGGGGGGTTAGGTGCACTTTAAGTTAAACCGTAATTTTCAACAATTTTTTCAGAACATACATGTAATTTATAATTATATTCCAGACAATAATTTATAAATACTGCAAAACAGTCTCAGAGGGAGACTAGTATGTGTATGAAGTCACAGGATCAAAACATACCGCTTCTTTTGCTTCCTTCATTTGTTTTAAGGCAACAGCTCTTTTATGATGAAAGTGCTTAGTTTCTTTATCAAATGTCATCTGAAGCCACTGTTTGAGAACTGATGGTGCCTTCCATGACTGGTACTCAAGCTCTTTTTCAGCCTTCTTCAATGCTCGGCGAACCTAAAGCAGTGTCACCAGAAAAAGTACTAACATTGTCTACAGTACTCTGTGTTGTAAACACTTTGCTTCTTTAGGGGGAAGGGGATGGGAGGCCCATGAGGTGACCCCTCAGTGATACAAGCAAGGTCTTGATTCATCCACATTGACCAGCAACCTGTGGGATAGGGTTTCATGCCCAGATTGGCACATCATACCTGGTCATCCAACATCTAATGTCATAGTCATCTTTGACTAAGAAGGACAAACAACTACTTTGACCCTAACATTCTTAATGACATACCTGTGCCAACTCCTCTTCTGCAAGCTTCAACTTTTGCATTTGTTCTTCTGTCCCTGTGCGATTTTCAGACAACAGCTGGGCTTCACTCTGTTAAATTAAGTCAGATTCCAAATCATGATATCCCTTCTATTTCATTTGATTTTTGGTCTAATCTACCAGAACAAATTTACACAAAATATAAAAACTGGGTCCCTGACATTTTGTCTCATTTCCCTAGCTTCACCACTGGCATTTTTGACCCTCTTTACTATAGCTACATTGAACTGCCTTGCCTTTGTTTTGGTACTATAATAATAAGATGATTAACAGAATGCCAGGAAAATACCATGTGTGACATTTGACTGTTGGTGTCTGTAGCTAAAACTACACAGGTTAAGGGAGAAATAAAATTAAATTTGGCCACACATGAAAGGGCTCAAATTAATTTTTGGACAAAAACTTTGAGCCTGAACAATAAAATGTGTGTTACGCAAGTAACAATTGTAATCAACCAAGAATATAATGTTACAATCAATACCAGTCAAGCTTTTGGCCAGCCAAATCACTATTTTGGATGGACATTGTCTGTTGATCAGCTGTTAATTTGAACTTTGCTGCTGTATTCAAATTTATCAGATCAGTGTAGAATAGAATAGATAATAGAATCAGTTTGGAATATACAGTAGGAGAATAGTAACCATAGTCTAAACATCATTCATTTGTTTGGGTTTCTTTTACTTCAAACTTTTTCATCAGAAACTTATTATTGATCATCAAGTCTTTGCAGAACATTTTTTTACGAAAATTTACTGGTTTGTACGAATACATGTACAGCTGTATGCAATGAGGAAGTTGACTTTAAACAAAAATACCTTTGATATCTGTATCTCTTCATTAAGTCTTGCTTCCAGATCAAGTTTCTCAGAAATAGCTCTTTGATGGTCATCTTCAGCTTTAGCCAACCTGAAAAGGCATAATGTAGACACATTTCTACTCATTATTGTTGACAGGTGTGGTGCTTCAAATGTAAATAATTACTGAAAAGATATAAGGTTTCTGAAGTTTTTAAAACAAAATGTCCTTTCATGGTAACGTTGTTAAGTTGTGTGAATACAAGTTAGTTAGATTCTTTGTTGTTAACTCATCTGGTAGCCAGATGTATTGTGCATCATCATTGTCGTCATTGTATGGTCCCTGATAGATCTATCCAGAGAAAACATTTAGACCTCTCTATCTTTAACTCCCTGCTATCTCAAACTAAAACCATTTTTCCATAGATACACTTTTTCAGTATTTACTACCACTTATCTTATTCAAGATCAATAGCTTGATTGACTGTACGTCTAGAACAGAATGTCGAGGTGTGTTACTTTATTCAGTGCTGTTTTTCACTTGGCAAGCTCTTTCTTATTTCTTTTTCTTTCTTCTTCTCTTCTTCTTTCTTTCTTTCTCTTTCTTCTTTTTTCTTTCTTTTCTGTCTCTTCTTCTTCTTTTCTTCTTTTTCTTCTTTCTCTTTCTCTTTTTTCTTTTCTTTCTCTTCTTTTTCTCTTCTTTCTGTTCTTTCTCTTCTTTTTCTTTTTCTTCTTTCTTTTTTTTCTTTCTCTTTCTTTCTTTCTCTTTCTCTTCTTTCTTTTTCTTCTTTTTTTCTTTCTTTTTCTTTTTTCTTTCTCTTCTTTCTTTTTTCTTTCTTTTTTCTTCTTTTTTCTTTTCTTTTTTTTTTTTCTTTTCTTTTCTTCTTTTTCTTCTTTCTTCTTCTTCTCTTTCTTCTTTCTTCTTCTCTTTTTCTCTTCTTTTCTTTCTTTTCTTTCTGTTTTTTCTTCCTTTTTCTTTTTCTTTTCTTTTCTCTTTTTCTTTCTTCTTTTTTTTTTTTTTTTTTTTTTTTTTTTTTTTTTTTTTTTTTTTTTTTTTTTTTTTTTTTTTTTTTTTTTTTTTTTTTTTTTTTTTTTTTTTTTTTTTTTTTTTTTTTTTTTTTTTTTTTTTTTTTTTTTTTTTTTTTTTTTTTTTTTTTTTTTTTTTTTTTTTTTTTTTTTTTTTTTTTTTTTTTTTTTTTTTTTTTTTTTTTTTTTTTTTTTTTTTTTTTTTTTTTTTTTTTTTTTTTTTTTTTTTTTTTTTTTTTTTTTTTTTTTTTTTTTTTTTTTTTTTTTTTTTTTTTTTTTTTTTTTTTTTTTTTTTTTTTTTTTTTTTTTTTTTTTTTTTTTTTTTTTTTTTTTTTTTTTTTTTTCTTTTTTTTTTTTTTTTTTTTTTTTTTTTTTTTTTTTTTTTTTTTTTTTTTTTTTTTTTTTTTTTTTTTTTTTTTTTTTTTTTTTTTTTTTTTTTTTTTTTTTTTTTTTTTTTTTTTTTTTTTTTTTTTTTTTTTTTTTTTTTTTTTTTTTTTTTTTTTTTTTTTTTTTTTTTTTTTTTTTTTTTTTTTTTTTTTTTTTTTTTTTTTTTTTTTTTTTTTTTTTTTTTTTTTTTTTTTTTTTTTTTTTTTTTTTTTTTTTTTTTTTTTTTTTTTTTTTTTTTTTTTTTTTTTTTTTTTTTTTTTTTTTTTTTTTTTTTTTTTTTTTTTTTTTTTTTTTTTTTTTTTTTTTTTTTTTTTTTTTTTTTTTTTTTTTTTTTTTTTTTTTTTTTTTTTTTTTTTTTTTTTTTTTTTTTTTTTTTTTTTTTTTTTTTTTTTTTTTTTTTTTTTTTTTTTTTTTTTTTTTTTTTTTTTTTTTTTTTTTTTTTTTTTTTTTTTTTTTTTTTTTTTTTTTTTTTTTTTTTTTTTTTTTTTTTTTTTTTTTTTT
>JAHPZR010035426.1:7500-22842 GCA_019787425.1 Platygyra sinensis
ATTATGTCTATACCATCTTCATACTCAATTATACACCATTTATCACCTGGTGGATTTACTAACTAATATAAATATTTAGGTCAGCCTAAAGGCGTAGCTCCTGGGCCAGGTTAGTCAGAGCCCGATTAAGTAACTCAGGAAAAGATAGAATTTTGATTTGAGTTTTGTAAATTTGCGGTGAGGTTTTGTGGATATTGTTTGGCCTCCTGTTTTGAGTTTTTATCACATACGGGGCAAAATTACTGAATGCTGATTGGCTGAGACAGAGCGCATTTTTGCTAGATCACGAGGGCACTTTTGGTAATCAAGAGGGCATGATTACTTGATGCTGATTGGCTGAGCACGCCTGTGATATATATATTTAGCCAAGCCTAAAAGCGGAGCTCCTCAGTAAGTTTTTGAAACTTGTTACTAATGAAAATAATCCAACACATATATAGAGTAAATTGCAAGCGATTTTATAGTCTCAGTCTGAACTAGGATTACATCAGCAGATCGAGGTGTAAGATGGTGTGATGATGAAAATAGTTCCTAAACCTCTAGAATATGCATGTGAAAAGTTGAAAGGTGTTGTTTTTTAAATTTATCCCCAAAGAAACAGTTAAGCATCTTCATTACATAGATTCTCCACTTACTGAAAGGGTTTGAACTATCTCTCAAGGTATCTTTAAGTATAATTATAAGCAAAACCACTCTGGCATAAAGGGTAAATATGATATTTCGTTGCTGATCATGAATACTTGCATAGGCTTCTAAAATAATTTTACTATTCAATTTCAATGTATATTGTTCTTTTTCTCGACTACGATTGTGGACTACAGGAGCTGTTATTGGGTTCCATTAAATAATTTTGATGTGATTAAATTATACAAAGAACTACTTGTAAGCTATGAGTAAGTTATATCATGTAAAAAGTATTGTGTCTGTACTACACAACCAAATGCATTCAAAGGGTAGAAGCATAGGTACATTTGTCAGAAGAGCCCAACATATCCAAGATGTGTTTTGATTGACACATAAATAAAAGAAAATTTACAGCAAAATGGATAAACAATACATCAAAATCCTACATGCACTAAAAGAGCTAGACATTGCGTTATGAGGCAACCATTAAAACAACTGATTGAAATAATTTATAGATTAGGACTTTATAGATTAGAGAACACTATTTGTACAACACTAGGGAACAAATTAACCTTTGTTATTGGCTGTTGCAAATGGCAAGGCTCCCTGTAGAATGTCACAAATTATTCGATCTTCTAGTTCTGGAAAAATACTAATGCTGCAATTTTACTCAAGACCTAGTCCATTTCATGTTGGCAAAATATTACTTTATGCCATGCCCAATGCAGATGATAACAAAATTTATTTAAATGCACCATGCACAAAAAAATATCATGTTTAAGCCAAAAAGCAATTATTTAAAAAAAATATTAACCTCTTACTAAGCGAGCGTGAGGGCCGCACTGGGGAATATTGGCAGTATGGACCGACCGAAGCGAGGTCCGTACAAAAGCGACCGAGGGCCAATATTCCCCAGTACGGCTTGAGCTAGCTAGGTTAGTAAGTAGTTTATTATATGGCACTCGGGCCATGCTTGTTTTGAATTTGCCGGCTTTCGAAAACAAAAAATACACAGCCGATGCCCGTTTCCATGGAAACGATCTGTATGGCGAAATCCTGACCAGGAAAGAACCAATCAGAACGCTCGGCTTTACCTCGCCATATAATAAGAGAAGTTTATCTCTAAGAAAACTGATTAATTTAACAGGCACTTAAAATGATTACGTAATTTGACTTATTATGCGGTTCTTAAAAATGTAATACAGCGTATTATGATGTTACCACACACAGGATGGGATGCGGAACTCATCTTCCAAGTCGGTTTGTTCAATGAACTTTGTGCAGAGCTTAAGATTGCATCAAGTTGTCTGTAAATACAAAGAAACCAAAGAAAGTAATAAATTATTGAACTCTTTTACATGTATGTAGGGTGTATGTGCCATTATATTTAAGGCTGTTGCCTAGGGAAATTTTTAAGGAGCTCTTCAGGCTCCTATGTTCAAAAATTAAGAGCCTAAGCCACGTTTTTAGGAGCCCAGGAAAAATTGTTGTGGTCAATAAGGGGGGCGGGGGGATGAGGTGGAGTGAATTGTGGAAATTTGGGGGAGGGTTCTGGGGGCAGAGATTTTCCATGAGACACTAATATTATAATAGCCTCCATTGGGCGCCAAAATATGTTTGGATATTAGTCCGCAGATGTTATCTGTTTCGAGAAGCGATCTTTGAGGTGAGCTCTGAGGAGCAGATAATGTCCAAGGACAAATATCTGAGCGCATTTTGGCGCCAAATCCTTATTGTGTTTGTTATCCGTCAAATCTTTTTCGCAAAACGCACAGTTTTGAAAATTGTGAGATTTTCTTTGATTTTCCGCAGTTTAGACTGATTGCTCGTGAGCAGAAATATCTGATGGATAAGGCCTAATAACAACCAAATGTTTGAGATAAAGCATTCAGCAAAGTGACCAGGTCATGATTGAGAAAGAATACTATTTATGGTCAAACAAATTTAATCATTGTATCCATGCAAGTGCTGCAGCCTTTTTTACAGAAATTTGTATTACTGCTTTTGTTTTTGAGTTTTGCAATTCTATTTTAAGACAATTAACAAGTTACATTGTACAAACCATGAAATGTAATAAAAACAACTGAAAATTAAAGACACTTTGGGGGTTTGAATTCTGAAATTAAACGTGCTTTCCTTTCCCGGGCTTGAGACATAAGGATAAACAAAACGTGATTTGAGGCAGCATTACCGCATTATATGGCTGCTTCTTTGGAGAAAGTACATTATTGTATATTGGGCAGAACTGCAACAACTTGCTTGATAATTTAAACATTAATAGAAAACACTAATAAGCAAAAAGAATTGCAATGATGTTTTGTTTATATTGGCTAGTTACTGGACTATTTCGATTTTTAAGTGGTAGAATTATATCCTTTCAGAATTAAACTAAAAAAAAAATTATTCAGTATATGTACAGTAAATGAAAATTTTCCGTAGTGTTGGGCCAAAAAAAGCCCTATTGTAAATAAAAATTATAATCTCAGAAGCAGGCATCACTCGAATTCCAGAAATATTTTGTTGTCAAAGTAGTTATTTTGCAGCTTGGAATCAGTAAGGGATCAACAGAGACAATCCACTGGCACACATGATGTACAAAATTTTGTTTAGGTGCCCACTCGCGCTCCTTGAAAACAACTCTAGTCGCCTGCAACGGTAACTTGGGCACCTCAGGCGAACTGCCTACTCGTTAGGCAGCAGCCTTGATATTGTGATCTCACAGAAGCTGCATCCATGATGAATTAATTTGTTCCAGGATGCATTTGTTTATAGAACTTTTCACACATAGATAACTCTGTCAACACTGAGTGGTCTCTGTGTTCTAAACTCAGTAAGATATTGTTTACAATAAAAATCAGTGCCTAATTAACCAATCATAATGACTTATATTCCTTTAGAAATATCTCAACTGACCATGGCTGCCTCAAAAATCTTTGATGTTTTAATCTGGGTTGCCCATGTGTACACTGTTCATATACTGACTGATAGGAACAGCAAGGCTGCACTCCAAGAAAAATTCTAGGGAACCATTTGGGCACCCAACCTTGTAGGCTAGGGTGCCGAGAAGTCAAGCTTGCAAGCTTAGTAGCCTGAACAAAAAAAAAATAATCAAAATTAATTGTTGTCAATTATAATTATCTAATAACATTATTTATCAATATATAATAACCGCTTGACCCTCAGATAATATGCCTTGAATTGTTTCTGGAGCATTTAAATCATATTTACAGATCCCAAAGGTATTAAGGCTGCATGAGCACATGCAATTTCTCGGCATACGGTTGTCAAACGTCCACAAAGAAACACAAAAGTTACACTTTTTTGAGTTAAAATGGTTAAATTATATATGTAAAAAAGGAATATAATCATTATGATTGGTTAATTAGGCACTGATTTTTATTGTAAACAATATCTTACTGAGTTTAGAACACAGAGACCACTCAGTGTTGACAGAGTTATCTATGTGTGAAAAGTTCTATAAACAAATGCATCCTGGAACAAATTAATTCATCATGGATGCAGCTTCTGTGAGATCACAATATCAAGGCTGCTGCCTAACGAGTAGGCAGTTCGCCTGAGGTGCCCAAGTTACCGTTGCAGGCGACTAGAGTTGTTTTCAAGGAGCGCGAGTGGGCACCTAAACAAAATTTTGTACATCATGTGTGCCAGTGGATTGTCTCTGTTGATCCCTTACTGATTCCAAGCTGCAAAATAACTACTTTGACAACAAAATATTTCTGGAATTCGAGTGATGCCTGCTTCTGAGATTATAATTTTTATTTACAATAGGGCTTTTTTTGGCCCAACACTACGGAAAATTTTCATTTACTGTACATATACTGAATAATTTTTTTTTTAGTTTAATTCTGAAAGGATATAATTCTACCACTTAAAAATCGAAATAGTCCAGTAACTAGCCAATATAAACAAAACATCATTGCAATTCTTTTTGCTTATTAGTGTTTTCTATTAATGTTTAAATTATCAAGCAAGTTGTTGCAGTTCTGCCCAATATACAATAATGTACTTTCTCCAAAGAAGCAGCCAATATAATGCGGTAATGCTGCCTCAAATCACGTTTTGTTTATCCTTATGTCTCAAGCCCGGGAAAGGAAAGCACGTTTAATTTCAGAATTCAAACCCCCAAAGTGTCTTTAATTTTCAGTTGTTTTTATTACATTTCATGGTTTGTACAATGTAACTTGTTAATTGTCTTAAAATAGAATTGCAAAACTCAAAAACAAAAGCAGTAATACAAATTTCTGTAAAAAAGGCTGCAGCACTTGCATGGATACAATGATTAAATTTGTTTGACCATAAATAGTATTCTTTCTCAATCATGACCTGGTCACTTTGCTGAATGCTTTATCTCAAACATTTGGTTGTTATTAGGCCTTATCCATCAGATATTTCTGCTCACGAGCAATCAGTCTAAACTGCGGAAAATCAAAGAAAATCTCACAATTTTCAAAACTGTGCGTTTTGCGAAAAAGATTTGACGGATAACAAACACAATAAGGATTTGGCGCCAAAATGCGCTCAGATATTTGTCCTTGGACATTATCTGCTCCTCAGAGCTCACCTCAAAGATCGCTTCTCGAAACAGATAACATCTGCGGACTAATATCCAAACATATTTTGGCGCCCAATGGAGGCTATTATAATATTAGTGTCTCATGGAAAATCTCTGCCCCCAGAACCCTCCCCCAAATTTCCACAATTCACTCCACCTCATCCCCCCGCCCCCCTTATTGACCACAACAATTTTTCCTGGGCTCCTAAAAACGTGGCTTAGGCTCTTAATTTTTGAACATAGGAGCCTGAAGAGCTCCTTAAAAATTTCCCTAGGCAACAGCCTTAAATATAATGGCACATACACCCTACATACATGTAAAAGAGTTCAATAATTTATTACTTTCTTTGGTTTCTTTGTATTTACAGACAACTTGATGCAATCTTAAGCTCTGCACAAAGTTCATTGAACAAACCGACTTGGAAGATGAGTTCCGCATCCCATCCTGTGTGTGGTAACATCATAATACGCTGTATTACATTTTTAAGAACCGCATAATAAGTCAAATTACGTAATCATTTTAAGTGCCTGTTAAATTAATCAGTTTTTCTTAGAGATAAACTTCTCTTATTATATGGCGAGGTAAAGCCGAGCGTTCTGATTGGTTCTTTCCTGGTCAGGATTTCGCCATACAGATCGTTTCCATGGAAACGGGCATCGGCTGTGTATTTTTTGTTTTCGAAAGCCGGCAAATTCAAAACAAGCATGGCCCGAGTGCCATATAATAAACTACTTACTAACCTAGCTAGCTCAAGCCGTACTGGGGAATATTGGCCCTCGGTCGCTTTTGTACGGACCTCGCTTCGGTCGGTCCATACTGCCAATATTCCCCAGTGCGGCCCTCACGCTCGCTTAGTAAGAGGTTAATATTTTTTTTAAATAATTGCTTTTTGGCTTAAACATGATATTTTTTTGTGCATGGTGCATTTAAATAAATTTTGTTATCATCTGCATTGGGCATGGCATAAAGTAATATTTTGCCAACATGAAATGGACTAGGTCTTGAGTAAAATTGCAGCATTAGTATTTTTCCAGAACTAGAAGATCGAATAATTTGTGACATTCTACAGGGAGCCTTGCCATTTGCAACAGCCAATAACAAAGGTTAATTTGTTCCCTAGTGTTGTACAAATAGTGTTCTCTAATCTATAAAGTCCTAATCTATAAATTATTTCAATCAGTTGTTTTAATGGTTGCCTCATAACGCAATGTCTAGCTCTTTTAGTGCATGTAGGATTTTGATGTATTGTTTATCCATTTTGCTGTAAATTTTCTTTTATTTATGTGTCAATCAAAACACATCTTGGATATGTTGGGCTCTTCTGACAAATGTACCTATGCTTCTACCCTTTGAATGCATTTGGTTGTGTAGTACAGACACAATACTTTTTACATGATATAACTTACTCATAGCTTACAAGTAGTTCTTTGTATAATTTAATCACATCAAAATTATTTAATGGAACCCAATAACAGCTCCTGTAGTCCACAATCGTAGTCGAGAAAAAGAACAATATACATTGAAATTGAATAGTAAAATTATTTTTAGAAGCCTATGCAAGTATTCATGATCAGCAACGAAATATCATATTTACCCTTTATGCCAGAGTGGTTTTGCTTATAATTATACTTAAAGATACCTTGAGAGATAGTTCAAACCCTTTCAGTAAGTGGAGAATCTATGTAATGAAGATGCTTAACTGTTTCTTTGGGGATAAATTTAAAAAACAACACCTTTCAACTTTTCACATGCATATTCTAGAGGTTTAGGAACTATTTTCATCATCACACCATCTTACACCTCGATCTGCTGATGTAATCCTAGTTCAGACTGAGACTATAAAATCGCTTGCAATTTACTCTATATATGTGTTGGATTATTTTCATTAGTAACAAGTTTCAAAAACTTACTGAGGAGCTCCGCTTTTAGGCTTGGCTAAATATATATATCACAGGCGTGCTCAGCCAATCAGCATAAGTAATCATGCCCTCTTGATTACCAAAAGTGCCCTCGTGATTTAGAAAAAAAATGCGCTCTGTCTCAGCCAATCAGCATTGAGTAATTTTGCCCCGTATGTGATAGAAACTCAAAACAGGAGGCCAAACAATGTAAAGAAAACCTCACCCCAGATTTACAAAACTCAAACCAAAATTCTATCTTTTCCTGAGTTACCTTAATCGGGCTCTGACTAACCTGGCCCAGGAGCTACGCCTTTAGGCTGGCCTGAATATGTATATTAGTTAGTAAATCCACCAGGTGATAGATGGTGTATAATTGAGTATGAAGATGGTATAGACATAACAGAGAAATACAACACACTGTCAATTGTCCTCGCATCTGTTGTCTATATATTAATTGGCCACAATGCAGTTACTCGAGTTAACCTTTGTCAACCTTTTATGTAAACTACAGTGCACTCAATATTTCTCGAACCCTCATTTTTTTTCGAACCTCCCGATTGCTCGAACCAAAAGTCTTTTTCCTCCCTCTGGGGAGCTAGTGAGTTTTGTTCGCCCTAGAGAGTTATTGAGTTTGAACGCACGGCACGTGACACGTTTTCCTCCAATTGGAAACGTATTTGAGTTAGGAGTATAACAAAATAGTTTGTATGGAGTACTGTAGTTGAAATGTAAAGAGTTTTTAAGGAATTTTGGAGATGGCATTTAAGTCCTCCAATGTATGAGTAATTTACCGAATAAAGACTCTTGAGTTAGATCTACCTGACAAATGAATAAAGTTATTGATTGATTGAGCGTTCAATGTTGTCATTTCTCCTCATCTTGGAGAGTTTAAACGAGATTTGTATTTTCATGTATTTGCCTAGCATGCAGTGCAGGCGTTATTTTGGAGCGGAACGCTAAATAATATATCGGGTTTTCGTTGCCGCCATCTTGGATGCTTGATCGGTAGAGGGGGATTGGTGGAGAGGGGATGTCGGGTGGGGGTGGGGTCGACTCCTCCCTCGGGAAATATTTCCTCGCCCGAATCCTCCACAGTTACCAAATCCAAGATGGCGGCCTTATACGAAAATGTACACTCGCGCGTCCGAAATACGCCAGCACTGCAGGCTAGTATTTACCCTATGGTGTTATATAAGAGACTTCTCTTAATATAACGCCGTAGGACAGATTATTTAAAACTGACCGTCATATTTCAACTTTTTGCCCAGCTAACACGCTGAAAACTGAAATGTGTACTTCTTTGGACTGCGGAGAGAGAAACTACAGGCCTTAAATTGTGTGTTCAGCGAGAAATATTGTGAGCAAATGATAATTTGACAGCTTTCCGTGGCGTTGGTTTCTTGTTATTCCGTGAGTCGAGCATACATGTCTTCCCTAATTTTGTAACTGAGGCGGGGTTTAACATCAATACCGTTTTTGGCTTAGTAGGATGGTTTTAACGCAAATATCACGTTTCAGTGACGTTGTTTTAGACTTAAAATTTGGATTTCAAATTGGTATTCGTACACTGGTGGTGTTCCAAGACTTTTTTCTTTACTTTTGATATATCCTTAAACCTCCTAAAACTTCACTCAAATTCAGGTGGAACCCCGCCGCATTTTATCATCCGCAATTTCGGCAGCAGAAGCTTTCGTAGGATATTCAACTGGGTTAAATTATTCTTCGGCATGTCGAGCCTTACATGGAAACAATTCTTACCAGTAAAGCAGTAAGCTATTTGTGTGGGAAATCAAGTATTACTTACCAAAGGTAGAAGGTGAAAAAGTGCTATTCCGCTATTTGTAAAATATGGGAATACATCTTTTTCAAACGAACTGTCAGGTCGAAAACATTTTTTTATCAGTAGCTATCGTTTTACTCGTGGATGTATTTCCCTTGCCAGTTGTAAATAACATAAGAACAGCTTTTTGAAGTATAGTTAAGTATTACAATCACCTCGCTACCTGGAAGACTCACCACCGTTGAGGTGGCCACCGCTTATTTCCCTGTCGTAAACAAGCGATGCCATTTTTTAACGATTGGTATCACACTCTTTCAGAATGGACGATGCCATATATATCTGCTTCAATTCACGCCTGGACAATGTAGAAACTGGTTATAATTTGTTGATCGAGTAAAACGCACTCACCAAATGCTTAACTGTTTATATTCACACTGGTTTGCTTGCGCCCAGTTTTTATTTGTAGGTTGGGGCACATCAGGGCCCCCTCATCTATCATTAATATTTAAGAAAGTCACATTTTATTATTCAATTTTGCGGAAATTTGGTGGTTGAACCTGGTAATGTAGTGGTATAAGAGAGATGTTAGAAAACAGAGGCTACAGGCAGGCTCGATGCTTGGTGGGTACTTACATATTTTCCAGGTTTTCTTTAAGGTGGATCAAAACATGTTTCCAAGCACCTTTCCAAGGACGTAGATTTTGATGGGCCTTATTTACCACTCTGTATCCGTTGATGCCACAATCATGTTATCAAAAAACTGCCCAATCATTGGTAAACACCTTGGGTATATCTTTTCCTGACACAATAGATTACCATAGCAACACTATGGCCTGCTAAAACTAAACACCATTATTTTCAGCTTTATAGCGCTTATATTTCAACAAGAAGCTATTTCTCAGAAAGAAATAGTGTTTCGTTTCCGGAAAGATATCCAGTCTCAGAAAGGCTCGTGTTTTGATATCTTGTGCGTGTGAAGTCCCGGGGTGAGGGGGATTTGTGCTAATGCGCTGCTTTGTGATTCGCTTAGTTGCCAGAGCTTGGGGTTTCTCGTCGAGGCGGGATATAGTACTGAAACTATGGTAGAAAAGGAAGAGCTATAAATTAATTCAAGTTTTCTACACATTACCGCACTTCGAAATGTATTTATTTGTGTTACTTTCCTGTGACTCTGCCCAAGGAGAGAAGGGTACTCCCATATATGTGTATAGGTATGTCCAGCCTGAGGGCCGGGTATGTTTTTTTTTGAGACATTTAGGTCAGAATAGAGTATCCAATTTGGTAATTTTGGTCTCAAACTGGGCATTGTTTTGCACTTTAGTCTTGCATTTGGTATGTTCAGTCTTTTTTAAAGAAGCTAGTTTTTCATCATTATCGATAAGACCAGGAATCAAGCACTAGTTGATAAGGCAGGAGATCCAGGAATCTCAAATTTTATGATAAAGGGCACTAAGGCAGGTTTGCGATAAGGCATACATTAAGGGACAGGTCATAAATAGGATTGAAAAATCGCAGATCTTAATTAATTAAGCAGGGTAAATGCTTCGGCAAGCGGGCCGCACGGCCCCGCCAATTTTTCGCAAATTCGAAATTATTGTGTGAGGCTAAATAACGCTAAGAGGTAAAAGCATTTGACGCATAATTTTCCATTTCTGTGCCAGGAAGTGCTTGATTCGCATCGCTGCTGCGGCACTCTTCGTTTTCTTGTCGTTGCTGCAATATATTTTTCTTTTCAAAAAGGACGTGTTACATGTGACGAGAGTTATGCAATTATTTACACAGTCCACCTTCGGCTTATTTATGAAGCCAAAATACGAATGTTATCGGTGTTTTCATGGAAACCAGCTTAGCCACGGTACCTCAAAACAAAAAGATTGTTATTTCTAAAAGCTTAAGATAGGACGCGCCCCACAAGAAGTGAAGTTTCTCAAACTGTGGCGGAAAATTTGACAAATTCAATTAAATCTATGAAATGTCGACCCCTTATAAGAAAGCCATATTGTACCTCTTTGCAATTAAGCAAGGTTAATTAAAATACAATTTGATGAATTAGTTACCTTCCACAGAATATCGTTTCTGTCACTGGTATCATCCAAACGTTCCAAGTGCGCGTTCTTTTCCTGTAAGCATCCACAGAAAATCGGCGGGATTGTTATTCCTGACAAGTCCGATTTCACCAAAGATATGTCGCCTTTGTGATCTTAATCACATTTAAATCAAGCAAGAAAACAGATACCTTCGTCTCTTTAGAATCACAGCGTGCCAGTCTGACTTAAAACATTTAAGTCTTCAGTTATTTCTGCCTTCAGTGCCATTTTACGTTCCTTTTTGTTTCCGTGACTCGAAATTAAATTTAGTTTCAACAGGATGTTTTTGCTGCGCATGTTTATCTTGTGAATTACAAGCGTTACTTTGATAACTCCCATACGCACTGTGTAAATAAATCACTCTAAAACGAAAAACAGTACCATTTCTTTGTTGAACTAAACAAAACTAACTGCTTCAATCGGCTTAAAATATCTCATTGGGGGTCAAATCGCGTGGTGTGGCGGCGTCTCTACCTCGAAAATATATTTCCCTTTTACTATCACTACGCGATTAGAAGTCCAGTTCGTAGTTTTCTTGTGTAATATACCGAAAAGAGAGTTTCAATCAATAATTCCCCATTTCGTACAAGGCAACAATTGAAATATTGCATTTCGATGCACAGAATTTGGGCGGAAATTTTGCGCCGTATTTACATTTACAATTACGACCTTTACTCTGATTGGATATTACCTCCACTAAGTAAATAGTTCACCCCTGAACTGAAAACAATACCGTTTCGTTTCTGAGGAAACGAAACAAAAACAGCACGGTGAATTTTTTTTTTATATTATCAACATTGTGATGAGGCATGATTAGGCCCAAGGTTTTGGCCAAAGTTTAAAAATATATGTAGGATTGGCGTTCAGAGCCACCTTAAATTTTTTCGAAAATTTAGGTGGCTCCTGAAACGCCCACCGACAAGATTTTTTTAAACTTTGCCAAGAACTCGCATCTTATCCTGCTTATCAAAATTCTAATTATAAGGGAAGAAAATTCACCGTGCCGTTTGTTGAAATATAAGTGCTGTTAGTGGAAATTAAGGGAGTTTTGATTGTAGCATCAATTGATAAAGAGTTCGTTTATATAGGACCACATCAAAATCTAAGTTCTTTGAATGGTGCTAGAAATTGTTTTGAGCCACATTAGGGCTCGTTTCGTTTGGGATCAGTCCTGAATAAGAATATATTCCGGATTAATTATTTTCAACAAATTGTAACACTATCCAAATATGGTCATGATGCTCTCGATAATCTGTCATCCGTAGGTGACGGATATCCGGCGATATACGTAGCTTCGTACGTGGGAAGAAAAAGTGAAGTGAAAAAATGTTGACAGAAAGGTTTAAAAATGTTACGAGCTTGGAAATCAATTTTGTTATCAATTTGTTGAATAATAAAACAATTATCCTGCTCAATCTTGCGGAATATCGTCTGATTTTAGCCGACTCGGCCTACGGCCTCGTCGGCTAAGTATCAGACGATATTCCGCGCGATTTCGCAGGATAATTGTTAAATATATTCCGGCTATTCTGCTCCTGGAAGCAGAATAGCCGGAATAGAAATCCAGGTATTCCGGAATGAGAATAGCTCCCAAACAAACGCTTACTCGCGTTATTCCAATTATTCTTATTCCGGAGTTGATCCCAAACGGGACGCGCCCTTAATATAGTAGAAAAAAAAATTGTCGGGAGAAACAATCTTTCTCAGTTGTGCCCGAAAATAGCATCGCTTGTTTACGAAAGGGTAAAATTAGCTGTCGCCACCCATTGTTGGTAATCTCTCCACCACCAGGTTTCAACATCAATAAAACTTGGGCACCAAAATTAAGGTCGGCACACGAGCACAGTTATTATGATTTCAAAGCTTTAGGCGGACATCTTAAGTGTGATCTTGAGTGTCGGTAGCCATCGCCATAAGACCCAATAATGAGTACTATGGGCAATACCACAGAGCCGTTGTGTTAAGCTCAGTAAGTTTTTTCCAAGTATGGGCGGTAGGTTCGAAAAGGGTGTAACACGATCAAAAAAACCACCAATTTGATCTGATTCGAAAAAGATAATCAAACAGACTATCGAAAGAAGAAAGTCTAGCCTTATGAAGAAGAGCACAAGGTCAGAGCTCAAGGAAAACGTATATTATTTAATCCCAAATCTAAAATAAGAATGCTTTTGGCGCCCAACCTTCCCAACCATTTTCGTTGATACGCGGCTTTCGAAAACAAAACACCCAAATTTATTCATTCAATTTAATTATTCAAATTATTTTTTCAAATTAATTTATTAAAAGCACCCATTTTACCTAGAAAGTATCACAAAAAATGCATGAACCCCTGCCAAATAGCATTAGGCTAATCTAGGCCGGTAGTGTAGTTGATTAGTCAAAATAAACTCATGGAAAAACTTAATTTTTGACAGGCGTGATATAAATTTAAAGAGATACCGTAATTAATGTACAATAGGGTCAAGTCAAAAAACCAAAAAAAGTATGACTGTCTAAATTAAAATTAAACATAGTTTCCCCCTTTTTAGCTAATCATACCCACTGATCTTGTGAAGTTTTGTAATACAGAGTGTTGATGTCAAACATTAACATAGCCTCTTGATCCAAGAAAGTTTTATTAACCTGGTATGAAGGCATTTCTCAAAGGAGGTGTTTAGTTTTTGCACGGCCGAGAAAGATGCCCGGTTAATACATTCACCCCACGGCAGCGTTTCCAAAATTTCCGTCAATCATTACCCATGTTTATCGACAGAAATCGGATCGAAATCCACCAATCACAGCCCGCTAGCATGGACGTAAAAAGGTCTGAAGGTTACACTAGTGGCTCTGACTGGTGGATTTCGATCCGATCTGTCGATAACACGCAAGACTGACGGAAATTTTTGGAAACGGTTTCCGCGGGTGTTTTGTTTTTCCGAAGTCGCGTATCAACGAAAAACGGTGGTTTGATTAATGCCCCAGTCCATTGAAACCCCCACCCTTTGGGTCCCTGGGGAATTGTTAGGGATAATAGGGGCATTAAATCACTTTTGAACAACAAACTGTCCCCTAGAGGGTGGTTTCATTTGACTGATTTCGACTTTGGGTTCCGTCCCCACGTGGGCCCGCGGTTCAAGAGAGAAACTGGGGTACCAGTTTTTTCATATGGAGCTTCCAAAGATCGCGCGCAAGGCGCGAAAAAGGTAAGAGTGGTTTGATCCACGCATATCTTGCTTTTCACTTCACCATCGAATGCAATTGATATGCAATCTGAATTCAAGTTATCTCGTTTTCCATTGTTTGCGTGTACATGCAGTTGTTAAGATATGCATGAATATTTGCCATCTTAATTGACCTATTTTGCATTGCAACTTCGAATGGAACGCCGAAAGGTTGAAGGGGTTCATGCCAGGACGTAAACATGTCCGACTGTAATTCTCGATAGGTCGATAAAAGTCCGATTCGTTGTCGATCAAATTGCGATCTAATCAATACGACAAATATTTTCCCGGATGTCGATAAAAAATCGATCACAAAACAGCACATTTTTTGCGGATTATCGACTTTGATGGATTAATTTTGGATTGATTATCAATCAACAGCGTATCGGAAATACAAAAAAAAAGGTTTATGCGCGGAGACCAAGTCAGGATTGGCTATACCAAGACTTTATTTAACCGATTTTCATTGTAATTGGAACCTGAAATGTCACTGCAGACACAGAGAGAAACATAGGGAATACAAACCCGGCAAATATAGCCAAGGAGAGAGAAATGAACCATAGCAGCGTGTATTTGTGAAATCTTGAGCTGATTAAGCAGATTATGTTAAACACTGATGGGAATAAATTGTCAATAGCTTTGCTGGCTGTGATTTTCTCGCATTCTAGTCTACATTTTGCCTGCTCCATCTCCGGAAGGATCACTTCGAGTTGTTAGGATCTCTCATCTTTCCAACTCGCTGGCAGAAGAGGCCGTAGGGACTAGGCTGGTTTCGAGTTATGTTAGCTCAGCAGTCTCAGCAGAGCTCAGCTGACACTAATCGATCATTTCTTAAAGTAATTTAAACATTCGATTCTGTAATGAATGACGGACCTTAATTGTTCATTTTTTATATTCAACTTTATTGCTATACGGATTTATTTAAAGCTGTTTACATGTACATTTTCGCGGCTTGATTGAAAAAATGTGTCTGCATTTTTGTAGATAAAGTCCGATAAAATCAGTTGAACATCTTGTGATTATCGAACTTTTATCGACAAACTTAAACTTGTCGATTGACTAGTATCGACAAATTGTCGAGTATTATCGAACTTATCGACTACGTTTTCGATGATCGGACTTTGGGGGGAATTTCGACCTGTTAATGTTCTGGTTCATGTCCATGACCGTTGTCAT
>JAHPZR010035434.1:7500-25000 GCA_019787425.1 Platygyra sinensis
TTTTAGCTGATTTTGGCCATTTTCGTAATAAATAGGGTATGGTTTTTGTACTCTAGCCCTGATATGGGTATGTTCTTAAACCTAGAAGCCACGTTTTCATCATTTTGGAAAAGACATAAGCAGTGCCCTTCACAATTTATGTGCACGGTAATTTAACCTTGGTCTGAACTAGGGATCCAATTATAATGCAGGTCTGAAACAAGATTGTGACGTAAGGCTCAGGTCATAAATAGGGTAGGGAATATCGCAGATTTTGGTCATAAATAGGGTAAGGGTTTTCTGAAGCGGGCCGTACACCCCCACCCAATTTTTCTGGGAGTACCCCCCCCCCCCCCGGGCCAAAATGATTTTCCCATACTAGTTCTATAAAGTGTCCGTTGCTTATATAGCCTCAAGAGTCACCTACCGAGCTCATAACCCACCATTCGAGACATGCTTCGACTATATCCATGGGAACCGATTCATCATTGTTCCGAATAATCGAGAAGATTCGATCAAGGATCGCGCTCCTGCTGAATTGAAGTATTCTAAAGAAGATAAATGACGCGAAGTTGTTCACGGTCAATTAATTTATAGTTGATGAATTAATATTCCGCACCAAAGAATTTCATAACTTCGTAGCGCGTGTTAACAGAAAATACAAATCTAATACTAAAAGTCCTGTTACACTTTCGCCTCTAAATAAAACGATCTTCAACGTGAGTTTTCGTTAATTGGGATAAAGCCAACAAGTTAAGAGTGATGCCTATTCCATTCATCAGATTTGTTTGTTTATCATTTTGTCAGTTACTTAGCATAAATAATCGCAAAATTGAAAGCAAAAGACAGAAAACACAATAGCGTGCAGTTACACTTCAATACACTTTCGATAGCGAAAGGATAATATAAATTGTTCAATGCCACACATTTCCATAAGGTCTGCATGCATTGTCTGTGGAGTCTTTAGAGATATGTTTGTCTGTTTGTTACGAATGAGCCAAATTGGTATAGTTGATATCTGATGATTGCATTCAAGTTTCCCGCGATTTGAATGAAAGCGAACTATCTTTATGAGGTTGATAGCATCTTGGCAAGGTGTGCATCTGAAAGGGATTTCGACTTGAATCTCTGGTCAAGCCATTCAAGGTAAGAATTCTGTGTTTCTGGTTTCATTTCTGCTAAACTTTCAATAAGAAGGAAGTGTGACAACTTTCGCTTTGTTTCATCATGAGCTTTAGCCGGTCTTTAAAACTTCTCGTAACTTCAAAAAGTATGGTTTTTCGAACATCTTGGCATAGATAAGTTAATTGATAGGCCGAGCAACAAACGAAACTGTACGCGTAGGTGGAGAACGCGGGGCCGGGATCCCGGGATACCGGGATATGGGATCCCATGCACACTGGGGAAAACAAGGGGTGTGGAAAACACGCTTTCTGGTGGAAAAACACGGGGTCTAAGTGAAAAACAAAAGGGAACCATTATTCTCCCGACTCTGAATCTTCTTCATTAAAATGAGAAGTCGATTTTTTTTTATTTTAATTTGCAGTGAAAATCAATTCAGCATCTTGGCTAGGCATGGAACTAGTTTTCGATCATAAAGCAAATTAAACATTTCGTGAAAAAGAAAACCATTCAAATGCCAACGTGCCGTGCAGTGGTTTTTAATGCTTTGATATTTTAGCATCTTTAGGCCTAAAATGATTTTCCCATACCAGTTCTATAAAGCGTTCGTTGCTTATGTAGCCACAAGAGTCAACTACTGAGCTTGGGCCGCCGGGTTTATCACCCACGATTCGTGACAATTGTTCCGAATAATCGAGAAGACCAGATCAGCCGGCGGCACGATCAACCAAGGATCACGTTTCTGTTGAAATGAAGTATTCTAAAAGAGATAAATGACGCACAGTTGTTCACGGTCGATTAATTTATGGTTGATGAATTAATATTCCGAGCCAAAGATTTTCATAACTTCGTAGCGCGTGTAAACATAAAATACAACTCTAATACTGAAAGTCTTAAACTTTCACCGCTAAATTAAATAGGATAAAGCCAACAAGTCAAGAGTGATGCCTATTCTAGCCATCAGATGTGTTTGTTTATCAACCGAGTGTCAGTTATTAATCGCAAAACAAAAATCTTTCAAATGAACCCAAAATACAGAAAACACAATAGCGTGCAGTTACACTTCAATACACTTTCGAAACTGAAAGCTGAATATACACTAAATATAAATCGTTCAATGCTACACATTTCCCTTAGGCCTGGATCCATTGTCTTTGGAGTCTATAGAAATACGTTTGTCTGCTTGTTAGGAATGGACCAAATTTGTATCCTTGATGTCTGATGATTGTATTCGGGATTTGAACGAAAGCGAACTATCTTTATGAGGTTGATAACATCTTGGAGGGGTGTCCATCTGAAAAGGCTTTCGACTTGAATCTCTTATCAAGCCATTCAAGGTAAGAATTCTGTGTTTCTACTTTCATCTCTGCTAAACTTTCAATAGGAAGGAAGTGCAACAACGTTCGCTTTGTTTTATCATGAGCTTTTGCCAGTCTTTGAAAGTATGGTTTTCAGGCATCTTGATATAAATAAATAAATTGATAGGCCGAGCAACAAGCGAAACTGTATGGATAGGTGGAAAACGAGGGACCGGGATCCCAAGGTACGGGGGTGCCGGAGTGTGGAAAACAAGGGGGGTGGAAACCACGCTTTCTGGTTTAAAACACGAGGTCTCAGTGGAAAACACGGAGTCTACGTGAAAAGCACTGGGTAACCATTATTTCTCCCAACTATGAAATTTCCTCATTAAAATGAGAAGTCGATTTTTTTATTTCAAATTGCAATGAAAATCAATTCAGCTGCTCGGCTAGCCATGGAACGCGTTTTTCGATCGAATTAAACATTACGTGAGAAAGAAAACCATTCAAATGCAAACGTGCCTCGCAGTAGTTTTTAATGCTTTTATATTTTAGCATCTTTAGGGCCCAAAATGCCCAGGGGGGTACTCCCTTATATGGGCTATATAGGCATGTGCAGCCCCAAAGGGTATGGTTTTTCAGCCGTTTAGGTCATAAATAGGGTATCGATTTTAGCTGATTTTGGCCATTTTCGTAATAAATAGGGTATGGTTTTTGTACTCTAGCCCTGATATGGGTATGTTCTTAAACCTAGAAGCCACGTTTTTCATCATTTTGGAAAAGACATAAGCAGTGCCCTTCACAATTTATGTGCACGGTAATTTAACATCGGTCTGAACTAGGGATCCAATTATAATGCAGGTCTGAAACAAGATTTTGAAGTAAGGCTCAAGTCATAAATAGGGTAGGGAATATCGCAGATTTTGGTCATAAATAGGGTAAGGGTTTTCTGAAGCGGGCCGTACACCCCCACCCAATTTTTCTGGGAGTACCCCCCCCCCCCGGGCCAAAATGATTTTCCCATACTAGTTCTATAAAGTGTCCGTTGCTTATATAGCCTCAAGAGTCACCTACCGAGCTCATAACCCACCATTCGAGACATGCTTCGACTATATCCATGGGAACCGATTCACCATTGTTCCGAATAATCGAGAAGATTCGAACGATCAAGGATCGCGCTCCTGCTGAATTGAAGTATTCTAAAGAAGATAAACGACGCGAAGTTGTTCACGGTCAATTAATTTATAGTTGATGAATTAATATTCCGCACCAAAGAATTTCATAACTTTGTAGCGCGTGTGAACAGGAAATACAAATCTAATACTAAAAGTCCTGTTACACTTTCGCCTCTAAATTAAACGATCTTCAACGTGAGTTTTCGTTAATTGGGATAAAGCCAACAAGTTAAGAGTGATGCCTATTCCATTCATCAGATTTGTTTGTTTATCATTTTGTCAGTTACTTAGCATAAATAATCGCAAAATTGAAAGCAAAAGACAGAAAACACAATAGCGTGCAGTTACACTTCAATACACTTTCGATAGCGAAAGGATAATATAAATTGTTCAATGCCACACATTTCCATAAGGTCTGCATGCATTGTCTGTGGAGTCTTTAGAGATATGTTTGTCTGTTTGTTACGAATGAGCCAAATTGGTATAGTTGATATCTGATGATTGCATTCAAGTTTCCCGCGATTTGAATGAAAGCGAACTATCTTTATGAGGTTGATAGCATCTTGGCAAGGTGTGCATCTGAAAGGGATTTCGACTTGAATCTCTGGTCAAGCCATTCAAGGTAAGAATTCTGTGTTTCTGGTTTCATTTCTGCTAAACTTTCAATAAGAAGGAAGTGTGACAACTTTCGCTTTGTTTCATCATGAGCTTTAGCCGGTCTTTAAAACTTCTCGTAACTTCAAAAAGTATGGTTTTTCGAACATCTTGGCATAAATAAGTTAATTGATAGGCCGAGCAACAAACGAAACTGTACGCGTAGGTGGAAAACGCGGGGCCGGGATCCCGGGATACCGGGATATGGGATCCCACACTGGGGAAAACAAGGGGTGTGGAAAACACGCTTTCTGGTGGAAAAACACGGGGTCTAAGTGAAAAACAAAAGGGAACCATTATTCTCCCGACTCTGAATCTTCTTCATTAAAATGAGAAGTCGATTTTTTTTTTATTTTAATTTGCAGTGAAAATCAATTCAGCATCTTGGCTAGGCATGGAACTAGTTTTCGATCATAAAGCAAATTAAACATTTCGTGAAAAAGAAAACCATTTAAATGCCAACGTGCCGTGCAGTGGTTTTTAATGCTTTGATATTTTAGCATCTTTAGGCCTAAAATGATTTTCCCATACCAGTTCTATAAAGCGTTCGTTGCTTATGTAGCCACAAGAGTCAACTACTGAGCTTGGGCCGCCGGGTTTATCACCCACGATTCGTGACAATTGTTCCGAATAATCGAGAAGACCAGATCAGCCGGCGGCACGATCAACCAAGGATCACGTTTCTGTTGAAATGAAGTATTCTAAAAGAGATAAATGACGCAAAGTTGTTCACGGTCGATTAATTTATGGTTGATGAATTAATATTCCGAGCCAAAGATTTTCATAACTTCGTAGCGCGTGTAAACATAAAATACAACTCTAATACTGAAAGTCTTAAACTTTCACCGCTAAATTAAATAGGATAAAGCCAACAAGTCAAGAGTGATGCCTATTCTAGCCATCAGATGTGTTTGTTTATCAACCGAGTGTCAGTTATTAATCGCAAAACAAAAATCTTTCAAATGAACCCAAAATACAGAAAACACAATAGCGTGCAGTTACACTTCAATACACTTTCGAAACTGAAAGCTGAATATACACTAAATATAAATCGTTCAATGCTACACATTTCCCTTAGGCCTGGATCCATTGTCTTTGGAGTCTATAGAAATACGTTTGTCTGCTTGTTAGGAATGGACCAAATTTGTATCCTTGATGTCTGATGATTGTATTCGGGATTTGAACGAAAGCGAACTATCTTTATGAGGTTGATAACATCTTGGAGGGGTGTCCATCTGAAAAGGCTTTCGACTTGAATCTCTTATCAAGTCATTCAAGGTAAGAATTCTGTGTTTCTACTTTCATCTCTGCTAAACTTTCAATAGGAAGGAAGTGCAACAACGTTCGCTTTGTTTTATCATGAGCTTTTGCCAGTCTTTGAAAGTATGGTTTTCAGGCATCTTGATATAAATAAATAAATTGATAGGCCGAGCAACAATCGAAACTGTATGGGTGGGTGGAAAACGAGGGACCGGGATCCCAAGGTACGGGGGTGCCGGAGTGTGGAAAACAAGGGGGGTGGAAACCACGCTTTCTGGTTTAAAACACGAGGTCTCAGTGGAAAACACGGAGTCTACGTGAAAAGCACTGGGTAACCATTATTTTTCGCAACTATGAAATTTCCTCATTAAAATGAGAAGTCGATTTTTTTATTTCAAATTGCAATGAAAATCAATTCAGCTGCTCGGCTAGCCATGGAACGCGTTTTTCGATCGAATTAAACATTACGTGAGAAAGAAAACCATTCAAATGCAAACGTGCCTCGCAGTAGTTTTTAATGCTTTTATATTTTAGCATCTTTAGGGCCCAAAATGCCCAGGGGGGTACTCCCTTATATGGGCTATATAGGCATGTGCAGCCCCAAAGGGTATGGTTTTTCAGCCGTTTAGGTCATAAATAGGGTATCGATTTTAGCTGATTTTGGCCATTTTCGTAATAAATAGGGTATGGTTTTTGTACTCTAGCCCTGATATGGGTATGTTCTTAAACCTAGAAGCCACGTTTTCATCATTTTGGAAAAGACATAAGCAGTGCCCTTCACAATTTATGTGCACGGTAATTTAACCTTGGTCTGAACTAGGGATCCAATTATAATGCAGGTCTGAAAGAAGATTGTGACGTAAGGCTCAGGTCATAAATAGGGTAGGGAATATCGCAGATTTTGGTCATAAATAGGGTAAGGGTTTTCTGAAGCGGGCCGTACACCCCCACCCAATTTTTCTGGGAGTACCCCCCCCCCCCCGGGGGCCAAAATGATTTTCCCATACCAGTTCTATAAAGTGTCCGTTGCTTATATAGCCTCAAGAGTCACCTACCGAGCTCATAACCCACCATTCGAGACATGCTTCGACTATATCCATGGGAACCGATTTACCATTGTTCCGATTAATCGAGAAGATTCGATCAAGGATCGCGCTTCTGTTGAATTGAAGTATTCTAAAGAAGATAAATGACGCGAAGGTGTTCACGGTCAATTAATTTATGGTTGATGAATTAATATTCCGCACCAAAGAATTTCATAACTTTGTAGCGCGTGTGAACAGGAAATACAAATCTAATACTAAAAGTCCTGTTACACTTTCGCCTCTAAATTAAACGATCTTCAACGTGAGATTTCGTTAATTGGGATAAAGCCAACAAGTTAAGAGTGATGCCTATTCCATTCATCAGATTTGTTTGTTTATCATTTTGTCAGTTACTTAGAATAAATAATCGCAAAATTGAAAGCAAAATACAGAAAACACAATAGCATGCAGTTACACTTCAATACACTTTCGATAGCGAAAGGAAAATATAAATTGTTCAATGCCACACATTTCCATAAGGTCTGCATGCATTGTCTGTGGAGTCTGTAGAGATATGTTTGTCTGTTTGTTACGAATGAGCCAAATTGGTATAGTTGATATCTGATGATTGCATTCAAGTTTCCCGTGATTTGAATGAAAGCGAACTATCTTTATGAGGTTGATAGCATCTTGGCGGGTATGCATCTGAAAAGGCTTTCGACTTGAATCTCTGGTCAAGCCATTCGAGGTAAGAATTCTGTGTTTCTGGTTTCATTTCTGCTAAACTTTCAATAGGAAGGAAGTGTGACAAATTTCGCTTTGTTTTATCATGAGCTTTTGCCAGTCGTTGAAAACTTCTCATAACTTCAAAAAGTATGGTTTTTCAAGCGTGTTGACATAAATAAATTAATTGATTGGTCGAGCAACAAACGAAACTGTAAGCCGTTGCCTATGTATTTGACAATACACTTTTCGTAACATGAACAATGATTCCCATTGAAGCCTCTGCGAAATCAAAACCGCATCGTGTGCTCACGGTTTTCGACCGACCACAATTGTATTCACCTGGGTAGGGCTTTTCATAATCGACGTTACAATAATTATATTACCCGTTTGTGAAATCAAAGAAATGATCGATATCACCGTTCATATTATAATATCCTGGAATGCGATACACATGACATGTGCATTGTGAGCGAGAATTTCTAGTATATAGCTCTTGAGGTGTCCAGCTAGAAGGCTGAGGTTATAGAGAGCTCGATCAGCGATCACGATTTGGTTTGCGCTTTGTTATGTTTGAAGAAGCTTCGTCCTAAGCCAACGTTTGTCACGACAAGAAGCTATAAACATTATAACCCTGATGCTTTCTTACACGATATTTCGCAAGTTCCTTGGTCAGTTATTGACGCTTTTAGCGACGTAGATGATAAATTGAATGCTTTTGACTTGTTATTTAACGACATTTTTGATCAACATGCTCCTCTAAGAGTCCGTGGAAAACCTAATTCTTGTGTAACTGACAATATTCGCGCACTGATGAGTGAAAGGGTTTCCTGGCGTAGACTTGCTAAAAAGACAAACGATCCGATGGCTTGGTCGGCTTATAAAAACTTCAGGCAAGAGGCAAAACGGGAAATTAGTCTTGCGGAACGAGAATTTGTTACCGATCAGCTCCAAAGTAATCCTAGAAACTCCAATAACATCTGGAAAGCTATCTGCCACTGCACTCCGAAAAATTCTTCTTCTTCGCCGAGAACACAATTACAGCAGAGACGATAAAACTGTCGCAGAGGAGTTTAATAACTTTCTTGTGTCCGCTGGTCAAAACACTGTAAACAAGATTAAATCCTTGGCTATCGAGCATGGTTACAGTACAATCTTCACGAGCATCGTTTCACACCTAGACAACACCCCATATCCGAGCAGTTTTCCTTTAGTTGTACCGACTGTAAGGAAATATCAAAGGCTCCTGTGAGCAGCTCATGGATGAATGTATCCTTGTGTCTCTGTTTCAAAACGAGTCTCGTGTGAAACCTTTCATATAACCAGTAAGACAATCTCAGTTAGCGCTGAGTGTTATGGAGGACTGTAAGTACATTTTGAGTCATCTGCTGCCTGTATGTAACTTGTTAGTTCAAGGCCCAAAAATAACTTACAATTACTGTTTGTCAAGACGGTTTTAAATTTCACTGTGGTGTTTTACGTTGAATTTCGTTTATTTTAAATTCATTGATACGTTGAACTAGCAAACGTGATAATTTTATTTTTTCAACGCCAACATTTGTAACTTGATACTTTTGTTTTCCTCGCAACGTTTGTAACATGATACCCTTGTTTTCCCAAAAACATACAAAGGAAAATTTGCTGGCTTTTTTCCTGCTGGAGAAAAATGAACTAGTGTTATTAACTTATGAAAAAAATGGAAGATGAATGATTTTGTTTCATTCAAGAGGTAAATTTTCATTTCATCCATAAACAGTTACTAATTTAATCATCAAATAGTCAC
Source organism: Platygyra sinensis (assembly GCA_019787425.1). NCBI lineage: Eukaryota > Metazoa > Cnidaria > Anthozoa > Scleractinia > Merulinidae > Platygyra > Platygyra sinensis. The sequence goes on from JAHPZR010035434.1 coordinate 16,520, forward strand.
GTCGTGTCTCGGAATAACACGTTCTTATTAGGTTGCCATCTTTGGTGTTAACAATAAACCATTTCAAAATACACAATGATATCGATTAATACAACCGAGAAGCGTCTTAACTTGACCGATATTATTTATATCTTACATCGGTGGATGAGTCCCCTCAAAGACTGACTAAATTTATTTCCGGTTTCCGTAAGTGCCACAGTGTCTCCAGCAATATTTGAGAAATTTCTTTTGTCACGACATTACTACTTTTAATGTCGCTAATTCGGAAATGCTTTGGGTAATACATTTGTGAACTTCTTGTTCTCTTTCATGGGGAGAAAATAAACAGGCGGCTGAGGAGATCCATTCGTTTCCCTCTTTAAAGCTTAGCAAACCCGAAATAGTTTGAAAATAGCACACGACATTTTTTAACCGAGCTAGGGGTGATTCCAAACGATACGCTGTCACAAAAGCGTTCTTTGCACTAAAAAATAAAACTGATATTACCTGAAATATAACTGCTATCGCCCGTTAAGAGGAGAGTGTGGTATCGCACGTATGAATGCTGAACTCGGGAACGGATTGTATCATGCTGACAGTGCTAGAGCGCATGCGTCTTACATGTTGTGTTCTACCACAAGGAAAGCACTTAACGTTCAATTGTAATTGTGTATGAAATGTATCGTTTACCTAACATATAGTTAACACTAATGCTAATCAATCTGCACATGCGCCTCAAGCAAATTGCTTTTGTTCTTAAGAGCGGAATAGTACCACTAGGATAACAAGAGAATATTGGAACCATATATAGTTTTCTGATGTTACGAAGGTAGTAATTCAAGTATGGTACGTTTTACGTAGTAATCAAAGGTACCTACCCCACCCCCTCAAAACAAGGGTAATTAATTAATTGAAATTAATTAATTAAACAAACATTAAAGTTTACACCTTATTGCCTTATTGGCTTATTACCATAGTGCTTTAGCGGCGTCAACCCCCAAACCATCCCAATAGTGCACTCTGCACTAAACATGGGCACACAAGGCGTACAAGAGTTATGTTTTTAATTATAAGGTTACGAAAATAGGAACATTTAAGCGACTCTTTACAATGAAAATTTAGTTAATTTGACAAGTTTTTTTGGCTACAATGTACAGTAAGAAAGAAACAGAGAATCTGATGTACATACGATCTTATATCGCTAAGATAAGCAAATAGTGGGCCTTAAAATTTTGGTTTAAAAGTCTGGCTGTCTGGTTTATGTTGAGGGTGGAACGAGGCGAAGTGAAGGCTTTGGTCTTATTCATTTTAAGTTGTAGCAAGAGAGTATGGATAAAATATAGGCAAGCTAAGCGTGTACGAGTTTTTTGTTGGAATAAATGGGCTGGTGGAGGAGGGGGGAGAATGGGTGACTGTTTTTCTGTAGGTTTTTGAGTTGTTGCGCAGGCTGTGAATTTTTTTTTGTAGAGGGGCAAGACATATATGCGTATCGTGTGCTTCCATAATAAAGCATGGAGTATTGACAGATGATGATTTAACACGTATATTATTTCTGTGGATGGAATAACAGAAATATAGTACATGTAGGTCAATACTGTTGTAAGTAAGGTATGGGTTAGAGACGACAAGAAAGATCGTAGATCTTATAACCACGCTTTTAAAACTTAGCTGTTTTCCAGCACTACAGTCACAACGCAGTGCACATTACAAAGACCCCCTCGATGATTCATTTATTACTGTAGACACCATATCACTTGATCAACACAAACTATATTATTGCATCATCGTTCATCTCTATGATGACGTAATGGTTAAATTTTGTCTCCACTCCACAACAAATAACAACACAGCATCGCCGAACCAAATAAGTTTATTTTGGGACGGCCCGGGGAGAACCAAGCCGAACACTGTATAACACAAACAATTTCCAATTTACATGACTTAACCTAGTAAAGCAAGCAAGGATAAAGCAATCTCCACACTTACAAGTCATTTGCTAGTGCCAGTAGGGCTGATGAGCTACAACACTCTTATTACTGAACAAACTAAATATTTGGCCTATTTCGACAGATAAGCACTCGGCAGCCTTGGTACCAGTTAGAATGTAGAACATGAGCTTCGACATTGCATCTGACTATAAGATAAACATGCTATCTTGGTCTACTTCTCTTAAAGAGCTCTCGTTACAATCTTTGTCCCAGTTAGCCTGGGTAACGTCAACTCCGACATTTCATTAAACTATAATATAAACATGCCATCTTGACCTACATCCTCATATCAGCTCTCAAGCTTGATGTCAGTTAGGCTGCCAGTTAGGCTGGAGAACATCAACTCCTATATAACATGATGACTTGACCTAGAAAAGCTAGCAAAGATAAGGCAATCTCCACACTTATAAGTCATTTGCTAGTGCCAGTAGGGCTGGTAAGCTATAACACTCTTATTACTGAATACACAAATTACTTGGCCTTTTCTCCGGATAAGCACTCAGCAGTCTTGATCCCAGTTAGGCTGGAGGACATCAGCTCCGACCTTGCATTCGACTATAAGATAAACATGTCACCTTGGTCTACTTCCCCAAAACAGTTCTCATTACAAGCTTTGTGCCAGTTAGGCTGGGTAACATCAACTCCGACATAACATCAGACTATAACATAAACAGGCAATCTTGGCCTACATCCCCAAATCAGCTTTCAAGCTTTGAGCCAGTTACACTCCCAGTTAGGCTGGGGAACATCAACTCAGACATTACATCAAACTATAACATAAACAGGCCATCTTGGCCTACATCCCCATATTAGCTCTCAAGCTTTGTGCTAGTTAGGCTGCGAGTTAGGCTGGGAATCATAAACTCCTACGTACAATGTAAATAAATTACAATATAAACCTAAAGTACAAATAAAGAAGAAAACGAACAAAGACCTAGTAGAGCTGAGCAATCCCTAACAAAGCAAATGCGGCTTGAGCGGAGGCCAGAAAAAAACCTGCCACAAAAAACCCCTGTGGGGAAAAAATGTGCAGGAAATCCGGGTAGGAACCAAATCTCAAGCTCCAAGCGATTTGAAGCCCATCTTACGAAGGCTTTACAAAAATGAAATTAGAACAGTCGATCCTACCGGACTGTATGCATCGTACCTGAAAAAGAAAGAACTAAACAAAGAAAAAAATTGAACAAAACGAAACGAAAAGAACGCGGTTGGTTCTGAAGCCTAGATGACAACCACGTGTTATACCCGGTTTTATATGCCCCTACATTTCTACCCATGATGTCCCGGCCTGGAATCCAGGCCCTTGTTGTATCTCGTGCCGACAAAATAGTTATTTCAGCCTTATTCGCTAGCTCAATCGTCAGAAAATAACATTAATCACCCAACATCTACCTTCACGTTTCTTATCTGCAAGCAGTACTTGTTGATTCACTGATGACTATAGCCACGCAATCAACTGATCAATCTGTAGCACAACAACTGACAACAACGACTATACACGAACTGTTTAAGCCTCTTATTGCACCATCACATTGACCCGTCCATAACATACCCGATGCGCTGACTAAGAAGAAATTTTTTTACAAAAAAATAACTCAAAAATAGCAAGAGAAATATGCTCTCTGACTCGTTTAAGCCTGATTGAATTTTAATTCAATCAATTAATCAATCAATTTAGTTTAATTCAATCTTTAATCCAACTACAAATTAAAATCTGTAGTTTAACTTGGGGCCACGCAGTCTTCAAAGAACATTATTTTGAACAGTTTTCATACTTTTTTACCTTTAACAAGATCTCGGACTGAAACGAATATCATAAAATGTCCATGAATTAACCATATCAAACCGCTGCTGCAGACACCTAAAAGCTGTTCAAACAGATTAACTTCTTTTTTATTTAATATCCTGGGAACAAGAGGCCACAACTTGTAAGCTCTAATTGAATTTACTCCCATGTGAAAAACAAAAGTGTTAAGTTACCATTTGTAACTAAAAATAGCAGTATCTCGTTTTGTTTGTTCAAACAGTTCATGGGAACAAGTGGTGACGATTCGTCAGCTCTAATTGCATTTACTCCCTTTGTGAAAACAAAAGTGTCAAGTTACCATTTCTAACTAAAACTAGCAAAATCTCGGGGAAACAAGTGCTCACGATGCATCACCTCTAATTGAATTTGAAAAACTTGAAAATTGAAGTGAAAAACAAGGGTGTCAAATTACCCTTTGCAACTAAAAATCAAAATATCTCGTTACATTTGCATACAAGAACGAAACAATTGTCACTTCCACTTATTTTGTAAACATTAAAACTGTTTAAAATCTAAATAGTCTCGTCTCCTCTAAAATATGTCCTTTGAACTAGAAGCGACGATTCGTGACCTCTAATTTAGTTTACGCGTTGTGAAAAACAAAAGTATCAAATTTCCCTTTGTAACCTGAAAATATATCTTCCCATTTGTTTACTACTGACTCATGAAGTACTTCAAAACGCAAAACTCATCTCGGTCATAACTAGCCGCAATTACACTGAAACAACCCAATGTATATTATGTAACTATCACAATCCGCCTCCAAACCGGCAATATACACGTCAGTCTTTATTATTCAATCCCCAAAGTCCTTGTACTTAATACAATCATAGACTTCATATACCTCACTAAAGTTATCTTAAACAAGAAATTATCTTTTTCTTCAACTACAATTCGTGCTGGTTATTAATGCAATAAAACGAAAACCCTGATAACATTGACGAGGAAAGATTGAGTTTAAACTATAACTTATCTTCCCATCACAGTAGTAAACAAGAACCATTATAAATGTAAAATCGTCACAGAATAATTTCTTCTGAACCTAGCCTGCAAACAGGCTCTCCGTATGGGTTATTCCAAGATTTGCTTTCGAACGGCGCGCGGGCGGGCGAGAGAGGGAGAGCCTGCAATGGTCCTTGTGCGATTTGAGTATTTACGTTCAGATTCTGAACGTAAATTGCTGATTGGCTAATTCGACTTGACACATGTCAAATACTACCATTTGCTTCAACCGTGAAGCGTGAATGTTTTTCCGCGCATTTTATTTTTCAAACGAAGCTTAGTGTCATGCGACTTCAGGAAGATTGGAGGCGCTAAAAGTAAACAAATTTGGACGATCCTATCGCACTGGAACATAGGCGGCTCAAGCTTTCGTTGTCAGAGGAGTTATAGTTTTTATAATGCGAACGATCAGCTTGTGAAACGTGACAAAGTTACCGCCGTCATCTACTATTACACAACGACCGAGTTTCATTACGCGAAACGTGACTCTCCCCTTTCAGAATATGGAGGTGTTAGCATTGAGGTCAGTCATTTTTAGTTCACAAATATCAAAATTTCGGCTAAAAGAAGGGCTAGATTGGGCTAAAATGTCTATTAACGTTTTTATCCATACATAACATCCATACGCTGAGTCGCGTTTCGCGTAATGAAACTCGGTTGTTATGTAATAGTAGATGACGCGAGCTGAACGTCATCTCTTCAAAGCATGGCACAATTTCAACAGTGGGATTTGAAAATATAATTTATTGGCAGGGAACACTTTTATAAATCGAGCGGTTTTCAGCTCGTGGAAATGTTTTCTTCGGAGTTTCTGGATTCGAGTTAAGTTTCATTTTTGACAGCCGGTCTTGACCTACAAGGTCATTTCTGCTCTCGTTGTGATTGGTTTATTTCAATTTGATAACTTGACAGATCAGTCAAGCGGAAAGGAGGCAGAACTCAAATCGTACAAGGGCCATTGCAGGCTCTCCCTCTCTTGCCCGCCGGCGTGATGCTTGAAAGCAAATCTCGGAATAACCCATACGGAGAGCCTGTTCGCAGGCTATTCTGAACCACCCGTCCATAACATACTGACGCGCCGACTAAGAGGTATTTTTTTTTTACAAAAAAATAACTCAAAAATGAGTTTGATTATCGTGAAATGAATCTGTAGGTGCAAATCATATGAATGGTTTTGCATTTAGACTTGTTTTGACACAGAGACAAAATGGAACTCGGAAATGGCCTATTGGATGAATGTAGAAACGTAGCTGAGTAAAAAGAAGAGTGAAATACAGAAAAAATAAAATTTTTTTAGTCAAATGTGCAGAGGTTCTGATGTCCCAAAATGGTTGGTTATGACACACTTTAGGTGGCTGAATTCGTTCTCTGGTAAAATCATTTTATAATAAATTATTATATATTACATATTTGAACTAAACTTCAACAGAACACAACAACAAATCAAGAGGAACACTGCTTCTATTAAGAACATTTTCTTTCTGAAGTCCACTGAAATTCTGACTACCATAGTGTAGAATAGCACATACAAGCTAATAGGAGACAGTTTAGCTAAAAGTTTCCTACACATGCAGATTCTACATTTTACAGAGGTATCATATAAGTGGCATAATCTTAAGTTTACAGCAGCGCAACACACATGTAGTGGAAGTACAGCAAGATAAGAACCACTTTAAGAGTTGAATGAAAATTTAACAGGTATAAGCTGGAACAGTTAGGATAACTTATACCTGAAATAAACATTGCAAAAATTGTATTTAATTATTACTCTTCCCAGTAGACCGCGACACCAACGAATTTTTTTGCCGCCTTCAGAGTAACGTTTTTGATGCCGCGAGTTTGATTCAGACCAACCACGTGGTACCCTGAAATGCACCACGTGGAGACGTTTTTTCTGTGTGGCGTCGTAACTTTTTCGTGCTACGTACGTGATGTTCATTCACAACATATTTATCTTCAAGAGGAAAGCTTGCTATGGCTTCTGTCTGCCGTAGAACTGTCCGAATGGCCGCAATTTATGGCCTGAAGATAAAAGGTTCGGAGTGTTTTTCTTAAGATGCAAAACGCCCGGTAAGCTTTCCACTTGAAGATAAACATGCGGTGAATGAACATCACGTAGCACGAAAAAGTCATGACGCCACGCAGAAAAAAATGTCCTCGCGTGGTGCATTTCAAAGTACAAAGCGGCTTTGATGAAAGCAAGCTGACGGCTATGGTGTTACTTGACATAAGTAAAGCATTTGACAGTATCAGTCACGAAATTTTGTGACTTAAGTTGAAGGATGTTGGTGCCTCTAACACCTGCCTCCAGTGGTTTCACAGTTACCTCAGTGATCGACGGCAAGTTGTACGGATAAACTCTACGTTGTCTGCACCCCTGCCATTATGCAGTGGTGTCCCACGAGGTAGCATCCTGGACCCACTCCTTTTCAGCATCTATGTAAACGATCTTCCTGCTGTTCCACAGAAATGCATTTCGCATAGCTACGTAGATGATACAAAGCTCCAAATCTCCTTTAAGCTTCAGAACAAAGAAATTGCCGTGGCGGAAATGAATGAAGATTCACGTTAAGTGTGCAACTGATGCTTCAGCCTGAATTATTTACTGCTAAATCCCGATAAATCAAAACTTATGGGGTTTGGTACCAGAAAAATGCTACCAAAGCTTCAAGATTTCACCCCATCTTTGTTGGGGAAGGACTTATTACCTAGTAAAACTGTAAAGGACCTGGGAGTGTTATTGGACCCTCATGCACTTATAGTACAACAACCACATTATCAAAACTGTTTCGTCATGCATGTCTCGTCTCGGGCAGATTAACCGCGTCAAACATGCACTTGACAGAAGGACCCTTCTCATAGTTATGAATACCTTAGTGTTTAATTTAGCAAATTGTTTTATTGTTCAAACGTGTGGGCCAACTGCTCGAAGTTAAATATCGACAAACTACAATCAGTACAAAACTTTGCATGTAGAATAGTAAGGCAGTGGAATTCGGAAATATGACCATGTTACGCCTGAACTAAAACGCCTTAGGTACCTTCCAGCATCCAGTCAGCTCTACTATCGAAATACTATATTGGCTTTTAAATGTATGCACGGTCGTGCCCCCGAATACCTTAGCACCTTTTTCGCCAAACGTTGTGATGTAAATAGATACACAACCAGGAATCCTGAGTTGTTAAATGTACCTCTTTTTAAAACTGCCGGACAGTTAACTTTTTATTACCGAACTGTCAGCATCTGGAATTCCTTGGAATCGATTTTAAAACTTTCTAGCAACGAATTAATTTTTAAGAAGCGTTTAGGAGCAAACTTTTGAGGGATTTTTTAGGATTTAATTGATTTGAAACTGATGTGTACTTTTGTAATCGGTATAGTAATGAGTTTTTATTTTTTAATTTTTAAATAATTTTAAATAATTTTAAATAATTGTTGCTCCTGAAAAGTCCCATTGGGGAGGTTCAATAGTGCATGTATGTATGTATGTATGTATGTATGTATGTATGTATGTATGTATGCATGCATGCATGCATGCATGCATGCATGCATGCATGTATGTATGTATGTATGTATGTATGTATGTATTTAATGAACTGTTTAATACGAGAATTAATTAGTCCAGTTCCTGAGTTCTCCTTTCTTCCCCACCCCCACCCCCCTCCCTTTAGGGGCTGAATCCGCCCAGAGTTCAGGTACTGGAC
>JAHPZR010035434.1:30000-46632 GCA_019787425.1 Platygyra sinensis
TTATGAATCATAAATACAAGCTTTTTAACACAGTAAAATATGTAAACATTGATCAAAGTACATGTATATTTTTCAAGCGTGGCAACCATAATGTTTTTTGTGAATCAAGCGGCTTCTGATGCGAGAAACTGTGAGACTTGGAAAACCGTGAACACCAGCTATATTTATTATTATTTTATTATTATTCATTGTGTAGGAAGGTAAAACCCAATTACGCGTGTAAAAACTGAACCGCAAATGACCATAAAGCCACCGGAGATGATGCCATTAGAGCCAAATTACTCAGGATTGCTGCACCTGCAATATCACCATCCTTTTCAAAGCTACTGAACCTCTGCCTGTCTAACAAAACCTTCCCAACTGCATGGAAGGTTGTAAAAGTTACCCCTGTTTTCAAATTAAATGGCGTAGGAATGATAAGAACAACTACAGACCGATTTCTGTGCTTCCTATTCTCTCTAAAATACTAGAGAAACACATGTGAATACTTGTGCAATTTTCTTAAGGAGAACAATATGTTTCATCATCTCCAGTCTGGCTTCAGAAAATCCCATTCAACTGAAACTGCACTTATTCGTTTGGTTGACCAGTTGCTGTTAAACTTCGACAATGATAAATGCACTTAGCTTTTTTTTATAGACTATAAAAAGGCCTTTGATTTGATTGATCATCAGCTGTTATTATCGAAATTGAAGGTGCTTGGAGTGAACGAGACTTTTCTTCCCCTGTTCCGAGGCTACTTGAGTGGAAGAAGCCAGTATGTAAATATAGACGGGTGCCATTCTACAAAGAGATCTGTGACACTCGGTGTGCCACAGGGAAGTATTTTAGGTCCTATTTTATTCCTTGTATTTATTAATGATCTACCCGAAGCATTGCAGCACTGTGTCGCTGATATATATGCTGACGACACTACAATCAGCCGCTCTGCTCACTTTCAGGCTGCCCCCAGTGCTGTCTCAGAGGTCCTACAGGAGGACATTTTCGAAGTCTTAAATCGGTCATCAAGTAATAAACTGTTGTTAAATGAGCCCAAAACTGAGAGTCGATGCTTGTTACAGGAAAACGATTGGTGAAGAAGATGGAACATTCCACCCTTCAACTACACTTAAAGTCTTCTGATCAAGTACATTCACACAAACTGCTAGGGGTGACAATTGACAGTCAGGTTTCCTTTGACCAACATGTGGATGACCTATGCTAGACGTTAGCACAGAAAATCCCAGTGTTGCGGAAAATTAGACGCTCACTGCCTCTTGATCAAAGGAAACTTTATTATAACGCAATGATTAAGCAGACAGTGCTGTACAAATAATACATCGCTTATATAGCGCAACGCTTCTCAACCGTGTGGACATCCTTCTCTGTAGAAAACACTCAGAAAGTGTTCAGGCTACAGACGCGCAGCCCGTGTAATACTGGGTGCTGACGCAAAAGTGAACAGTGTGAAACTTTTTAAACAATTAGGTTGGGTTCCAGTTTATCATGAAGCGAGAATAAATAAGTTAATATTGGTACACAAATGGATTTATGGGGAGTGCCCACCTTATCTTACCCAGATGATTTTTAGAAAGGTAGACGTGAATGGAAGATCGAGCAGGCATGGTCATTTAAACCTTATCTGCCCCCGATTCAAACGGGAGACTGAGAGTGGAAGGTCTTTCTCAGAATCGACTAGCCGCCTCTGGAATATGTTGCCTGCCCATATTAAAAACCAGTCTACTCTTACAAGCTTTAAAAAAATCAATTTTTAAACATTTTATGGACAGTTATAAGGAATTGGACCATTTTATCACCTAATTTTTCAATTTTTTCCTGTTCTAACTGTTAATCTTGACCCATTACATCTCATATTTTTCTTATTTTTACATTTCATGTTGTCATTGCATGTTTTTAAGAAACTTTTTATATTTTTAACTTTTAACATTTTATCTTTTTTCTGTATATTCTATATGAGGGCCACTAGCTTTTCAGTGATTACTGTTATGTGTTACCCTCTATAAATAAAGTTGATCATTATCATTATCATTATCATTATCATTATTAACGGTTGTTAGTTTGTGGTCATGTGACGTTAGTTCACGTATCTGAAGGAATCGGAAAGTCTAATAGTATTATTTACTCTCTACGTATATTCAAACACTGTTATTGAGTTGAGTTTGAACGCACGCGCGCAGATAAAAAGAAAGCAGGATTTTCTGGTTTGATCCAGCGTGCCCCATTTTTGGTCACCGCTAGTCCAGTCCCTGAACTCTCCTTTCTTCCCACCCCCTATAGGGGCTGAACCCGGCGGGCCTCAAGCCAGGTGGGTTCAGCCTCTATAGGGGGCGGGAAGAAAGGAGAGTTCAGGGACTGGACTAGGTCACCGCAAAACACATGGGAACAGTACTGGACGCTCGGTGTGTTACCTTCTGTTCAATTCCATTTTATAAAATCGAAGAAAGGGGCGAAAATTGCTCATAACTCATCCATTGCTAAACAAAAACAGACAAATAGACAGGACAATGGGTTTCGCAGTACATCTAACATTAGTAAAGGTATTTGCATCTATTTGTCTTTCAGATGTAACTGCCTACACAAGCGCATTAAAGGCATCAATTAGAAGACAAACCGAGTTCCAGACCAAATCGGTAGCCTCTTCCACCATTTCCAGCGTTAAAACGGACGACATATTCACTAGTCTTCTTATACAGCATGGAAGAAAGGCTGTTGAAGACGACTTTCATTTGGAAAGAAAGGAATTCCTTCGTCGATACGGTCAAGTAAGTGAGACTCGCCGAGTCAAACATTGTCAAGAAATATTCGTCCGTACCAACGATAAGGACAGCAATCCCAAATCTATCCTTCTCACAGGGAAGGCAGGGATTGGCAAAACGCTGTTTTCCCAAAAACTGATTCGAGATTGGTCTCATGACAAGTTGTTTCAGGTGAACACAAAAGCTGAAGTTCCAGATTTCAAGTTTGCATACTTGCTGACTTTCCGTCAGTTGAATCTTTTGAGAGATGAACCTGTTACCTTGAAAGAAATCTTGAACCGTTCTTCAGTGCTGGATGACCACTCGATTATTGAGGAATCTTTATTTGAGTACATGGCAAATCATCCTGAAGAGGTTTTGATTGTCATTGACGGGTTTGACGAGTATTCACAACAAGATTACATCGCTAGCGATTTGGATGAAGAGTACCCAAACAGCGCTCAAGAGAAAATGCCAGTAGCTGCTCTGTGTGCCAAGCTGATTAAAGGAGATATTCTGAGTGGTTCTGTTGTCATAACAACGTCAAGACCCGACGAATCTGATCAACTGAAAAGTAGAGTTCGCTTTGATCGGTTCGTAGAAATTACAGGATTTTCAGAAGAACAAGTGAAAGAATACATCGAAAAGTATTTCAAAGAAGATGAAAATATTAAGAACACTGTACTTGATCACATTGCGAGGAATGAAGAACTGGTCAGTTTTGCCCACATCCCCGTGCTCTGTTTTCTGATGTGTTCTTACATGGAGTATCTTCTAAAGGAATCAGTAAGCGCTGATTCTCTGCCTGTCAAAGCAAGTGACCTTTATTTTGCAGTTTTCAACAAATTTGTACAGGAGCACAAGAGAAAGGAAATTCCATGTGAAAGTACGCTGGATAAGCTTTCAGAGCTAGCAGCTCAATTGCTTCTAGAGAAGAAGTTTCTTTTTGTTAAAGAAGACATGAGAAACTTTGATTTACCTGAAGTTGAAAGCCTGAGAGCAAGTGGCATTCTTCATTGTGGTCCCTCCTTTCAGGAAATCTGCCTTTGAAGAGACGAAACATTTTTGTTTCACACACCTTACTCTGCAGGAGTATTTGGCGGCTCGTTGGTTTGTGGAGAGAGGAGAGATTCCCTCAACACGAAAAGTGTCTTCAATGGTTATGCAGTTCATGGCTGGTATATTGTCGAAGAAAAAAGACAATGAATTGATGGAAAAATTACTCGAAGTACTGCGATCAGAAGGACGTAGCTGTGACGGCTTTCTCCTCAGACTCAAGTGTCTCGTTGAGTATGAAAACAAAGATTTCGCAAAAAATAAAATAAAGAAACATCTGATGCACTTCCAGGCTTACAAATTCCTCTCCTTAAATGATGTGGACTGTATTACTGTTTCATTTTTGTTAGATGCGCTTTGCGAATTAAATGGCGAAGCCACCAAAAAGAAAGGACCATTTACTGGACAGAAGTTGAGTATCTCAGATTCAGATCTAACAAAGTCTGGAATAAGTCGAATCTGTAAATCTTTGGATAAAGAACTTTCAGCAGTCGTAACACTGTGGCTGAAAAATTGTGGCTTGAATGACGAATGCGTCGATTGCATGAGAGAATTAGTTTCAAGTAGATTGACTGAACTAGTACTGGTGATAATGAGATCTCTGATGCTGGTGTAATCCATTTGAGTCAAGCATTACAGTCATCAGCCTGTAAAGTTACCACACTAGATCTGATAAGGAATCGGATCACTGATGCCGGTGTTATCAGTTTGAGTCAAGCATTACAGTCTCAGCCTGCAAGGTAACTTACTTAGGCCTGGTTGGTAATCGGATCACTGATGCCGGTGTTATCAGTTTGAGTCAAGCATTACAGTCATCAGCTGTGCAAGGTAACTTACTTAGCCTGGCTGGTAATCAGATCACTGATGCCGGTGTTATCAGTTTGAGTCAAGCATTACAGTCATCAGCCTGTAAAGTAGCCACACTAAACCTGAGTGCTAATCAGATCACTGATGCCGGTGTTATCAGTTTGAGTCAAGCATTACAGTCATCAGCCTGTAAAGTAACCACACTAGACCTGGATGATAATCAGATCGCTGATGCAGGTGTTAACAGCGTGAGTCAAGTATTACAGTCATCAGCTTGTAAAGTAACCCAACTACACCTGAGTTTTAATCACATCACTGATGCCGGTGTTATCAGTTTGAGTCAAGCATTACAGTCACCAGCCTGTAAAGTAACCAAACTACACCTGGATGGTAATCAGATCGCTGATGCCGGTGTTATCAGTTTGAGTCACGCATTACAGTCACCAGCCTGTAAAGTAACCACACTAGACTTGTGTTGCTGGCGGATGACCGATACTGGTAGGGAATGTCTAAGAAATCTGATGCACCAAAAACCAGATCTTGAGTTTAAAATTCATGATACAATACTAGAGACAAAGAAGAAATCTTAAAGAAATGTTTTAAGCCGAATAGACTGAGTTCCCAAGTCACTGCTGATATAGCTTTGGACGGTGTTGATCTTTTTTGTTTAGTTTTCACCCAACCCCTCAAGAGTCTAATCAGTATTCAAAAGCAACTTCTAGACTTAGTTTGAAATACCATCACCCCACCTCGAGACAGGGTTCAAACAAAGTTCAGTCGATCATTGATATTAACAAACTCTTTATTTACAAAGAAAATGACTTCTTTTAGAGACAAAAGTAAAACACAAAACTCGGCATTACTACAATCTCTGCAGTAAACCTCGGCCATTATTAACTGATTCAAAAATATTATTTTAGTGGTAAAAATATGGTCGTAATTGTTTCTTGTCTTAAAGAATTCCTACAACAGATTTTAAGTAAGGTTACCAAAAAATCCCTGTAAAATTGATCAAACCAGATGACAATGAAACATCGCGAATTGTTGCGGCTAGGCGTTTTTCTGTACTTTGTTTTACTCGTGTAAATCAAGGTTGAAGCATTAGCAGTCTAAAATGTTTGGTAATACGTATTAAAAAGTAGATAACAATGTAATAGCAATAACAATATAAAACATTTTTTACAAATGAATATATGAAATTACATTTATTTAAACTGCGGAGAATGATACATACTAAGATATGATTGATCATCGCAGTTATGCACACAACTTAGGCAGTTTTGAAATTTAAGAATGGGAAAAAAAAAATCAGGCCTGTACGGGATTCGAACCCATGACCTCTGCGATACCGGTACTGGCGGATTTTTTTTTCTTTTTTTCTTCAGGCTTTAATTTCACAAATGCTCAAGTATGTGTGCATAACTGCGATGATCAATCATGAATAGATCAATTATGAATACCTTCATAATCATTTTATACTTAATTTCTCCACAAAACAGTAAGCTATTGCAGTGGATGAATTTTAAGCTGTAGTACTAATTGGTCTGCGATCAACGATTGTCGCTGGTCTGATTCTCTCTCACCGCAGGACGTGATATGAAATTGCATTTTTTTTCAACGCCATTTGGAAAATCATCAATCGCTGTCTACCTAAAAAAAGTAAAACCTCACCAAACATAAATGGCAATCCGGGGATCTTGCTAATAAATTCAATGCTTATTTCACGAGTGTTGGAGCTTCAGCTGCCCAAAAAGCTTTTAACCTTGCAATCAGGGTCTGGAAGAGGGGGTCCTGATCCCGCATTCCCACTCTATCTTTACGAGAATCCTGCATCACGCACTTTTTTTCATCATTATCCCGAATCCCGTTTTTTCTTTCCGAGAAAAAATACATTAAGAAATCTAATTTCTACAAAAGCTAATAAATATAAGATGTAGAGTAGTCCTTTCGGTTGATATTAGTTGAATTTACGTGTGTTTTCAAACTTGATCCCTGCAAAAAAATAACTTTGTGTACCTCAGTATGATGACAGCACGATACTGGCAATCGTGACTTCAGGGCTGTTGTTATTCGTTCAGTCTTGTTATTATCGCTGGCAGTCGAAAATAACTTCGATCCTTTTCTCTGTTTGATCGATTTGAGCACCCATAAATGGCACAAAAGTTAACCATGGCGCAAGAACTTCGAAATATCTGAAATATTTTGTCTTATTACTTTGTTCGATCGTAAAACACGCGCTGGAATCCAGAGTTGTTTACATTTGGTTGTCCTCCAGTTCGCAAAGTCACGGAATATGACGTCATGCTTGAAATGGGTCTATTCGAGGCCTTTACTCTTAGAGATTTCTGCTAACCCAGTGAAGGTTTTTACAATTCAAAAGCTTCACGAAGTTGAACAGGTCGTTGTGTTCACCGCCGCTTCGCGGAACATTGAATTTCTGTTTGTGGATCGCCGAGGTTCTGGCCGCCAGGACAAGAAGTATCGTCGGTGCCACAAGATATAACGAGACCAAAACTCTTACTGCAGCAAAGCTGGCACCACCATTTGCCAAATCTAGGGCCATCCAGTAGATTAGCTTTTGAAGAAAATCCCCTCAAGAAATGTGAAACTGTGAAGAGACTGAAGAGATTGAGTATGCAGGGCCGTAGCTAGGAACAGGCAAACCAAGGCACTTGCGTCAGTTATTTGTTTTCCTTGCTATGGCTACGGCCCTGGCATGGAGTCAACAATTGGTATGCTATTACCCCACCTGGACTTTTTTCTGGCATCTGGTTGAAACAAAATACTTTCTGACAGTTTTAGTTAGATAACTATTACCAGGTACACTCTGTAGTTTGGTTTGAAAGGAAGCATAATGGCTTTGGCCGCTAGAATGTTTTTATTTGAGCCGTGACGATTTCCCAAATACCCAACAAACAGGCGAAAAAATCTCGCATCCCGTGCCCAAATTTTGGTAAGTCCCGCTTCTCGGCGAGCAGTTAAATCCCGGATCCCGTCAAGATATTTATCGTTTTCCCGATTCCCGCAGCGTATTTTGGTTAAGTCCCGGATCCCGAAAATACCCTTCCAGACCCTGCGCAATGGAATATGATCTTTATTCTGCGACTACAACATCTTCAGCAGTATCGACACACGACGAATGTCCAGTCGCTTTTCAGTTTCAGGCTGTTACAGAAAAGGAGGTTGAAAGTGTGGTTAAAGGCTTGTCTTCGAACAAAGCCCCTGGGCATGACAAAATCACTACCCGTGTCCTTAAGGCCTGCTGGCCAGTTATATTACCAGTTATTACAAGTATTATGAATAATTTATTTAGAGCTAATTGTTTCCCGAAAGCAAAGAAAATGGCTGAAGTTATGCCTGTGTTAAAGTCTGGTAACTTTGAAGATCCAAGTAATCACCGGCCTATTTCTCTACTGCCAATACTATCTAAGGTGTCCGAGAGATTAGCACATCGTCAGTTTGTTGACTATGTAACCACCAACATGAAGCTCTCTAAACACCAGAGCGGTAATCGGAAACGCCACTCGACGGAAACTGCTCTCTTACACGTAACTGATGATTTTCTCCTGGCCATTGATACGAGTGAAGTGTCAGTTGTTGTGCTACTAGACATGTCTAAAGCATTCGATAGTATCAGACATGATATTCTTCTCCAGAAGCTACAAAGTGTGGATGTTGTCTCCTCTAGCTTGGAATGGTTTCATAGTTACCTGTCTGCTCGTAGTCAAAGAGTGCGTATTGGGGATTCTACTTCAGCCCCTCTCCCTCTTAAGAGCAAATGCGCAGAAATATCGATTTCAAAAACGTCCTCGCGTTAAACATTAAGATTATATCTTCGGGAAATAGGTACTAATATTAAAAGAAGAAGGTTTTGGCACTCTATATCTGTCTGTTTTTCAGTTGCAGATGGTAGCTCTCACTGCGAAAAACACATCCTTTGATGAAGATTTGACAATAGGCCTCGTAATGCAAGTTTTAGTGTATAATTTCAAAACGACTTTTCGTTATGTGGCCGGAGTCAAATAGAGCTCATTTTATAGATGTAAGATGTCGAAATGTTCTTTTTGCACGAGATATAAAAATTTGGTTGGGTTTTTCAACGGGCGCTTTGAAAACCGCCACCAAAATCTGAGAATTGTCTCTGAAATTCCAGCTAATTTGCATATTGTCACGGTAACGAAACACCGACACGCGAGTAGTATAAAAACCGTTACTTCATAAAATCCGCTTTCATAACAAACTATTGATTCAAGACTTTTCATTTGGTTAATCTGATGCCGCGATGAATGTGGTGATAGAGGAGTACATTATATAAAATCATAAGACAAATTTAAGTTCATCACTGAGACTCTACAAAGGTCACCAGGTCATCGCGTACATCTTATCACTGAGAAGAAAATTTCATGAACTGTAATAAATTATCCTTTAAAGCTGAAATCAATGCCATTTCTATAAAGCCCTCGATTGTACAAAGTTCCCTTTATACATACGTAAACCTCTCAGAAATAACTATGCGGTCAGTATCGCGACCTTTCCATTATGTTACTTGATTCAGCTTGTAACGCATGTCGGGTTCAATGCTATGCTGTCATCATTTTTCCACGTGTAAAGTGTTTGTAAGTTCATCCACGGAATGACATTGTATTTCCTGAGACAGTGTTTGAAAAATTAACAATTAAATTATTCCAAGCGAGCCATGATTGCATCTTAACGGCTTTTGCCACCCTCGCTCTCACGGGTGTTCGAAGATGAGGGCCTCTTATGAGCCCGGTCAACCGGGCTGGCTAGGTTTCCGAGATCTCACCTCGCCCCGGTCGGCACACATGAGGGGATTAGTCCCTGCAACTAGTCCCTGCAACAAGTCGCAGAGACAAGTCACATCGTGTGAACTGGCCATTTTTGCTTCAAAATCTAGTCGCAGGGACCAACTTTGGTCCCTGCGACTGGTCCCACGAATTCAAACCAGTTTGAATTTTTGGGACAAGTCCCTGCGACTTGTTCCTCGAAACGCTTCGTGTGAACTGTTCGTCTTCGTTCGTGTAAACTCTTCAGGAGACTAGTTGCAAGGACTAGTCGCAGGGACTAGTCCCCTCGTGTGTGCCGTCCCGGGTGTCCGGGACGAAACATTTTTTGACAAAATATCGGCAGAAATGGCATAATTTTTGTCTGGTGTGTTTTTCCACTACAGAGGTAGTCATTTAATGAACATATTGAGAAAGTATGTAAGAAGTTGGCCTCTAGAATCGCAATACTGCGGAAGATTCGAGCCTGCTTACCTCTTAAACAGCGACTTCACTTTTATAATAGCATTATTCGCCCTGTTATGTCTTACGCTAACGTTGTTTGGGCTAATTGCGATAAAGAGTCGGTTTATAGGGTCTTAAGATTGCAAAAACGCGCGGCACGCGTTATTTCTAATGCCGACCGCATGACACCATCAGTTGCCCTGTTTAACAAGCTAGGTTGGATTCCGTTTTATGAGCAACATAAGATAGATAAATGCATAATAATGTATAAGCGAATTAATGGGTATTTACCGAATTATCTAAATAAACACTTAATTTTGAATAATGAGCGGCACTCCCGCAATACTAGATATTCTAGCATTAATGCCGTTTGTCCTAAATATAGAAGAGAATCAGAGGGAGGACGCTCTTTCGCTGTTTCGGCAACTAGACTGTGGAATAGTATTCCAATTGAAATTAGGAAACTAGAGTCTGTGGCATGTTTTAAAAAGACCATGTTTGCTAAGATTTTTAAGGAACAACAATGTTTGCATCATTTTATCATTTAATTATATTTCTTAAAATTGAATCTTGTCTTTTTTAATGTTTATATATTTTAGCTTACAATATTTTTAGGTTGTATATAGTTGTGTATTTTATGAGGGCCACAAGTTTATTAGCCTTTGGCTATTAAGTGCTACCCTCTTTAAATAAAGGTTTTACTTACTTACTTACTTACTTACTTACTTACTTACTTACTTACTTACTTACTTACTTCTACTTACTTACTTACTTACTTACTTACTTACTTACTTACTTACTTACTAGTAAAGTTGAAACAATCTACAATAGTCGCAAACGATACAGGTTTTATGTTCCACCAGTTTGGTTTTGTTTCTTGAATTGCATCCCGGTCGACCGGGCTGAACAGACAACAACCGTGAGATTCGTCCCGGTAACCGAGCCAGCCCGGTTACCGGGCTCATATGAAGAGGCCCTAAACACTAGTAAAAGGGGGAAAACAATGGGCCTAGTCCTTTTTTTTTAATTTATCAAAAGAAAAGAGAAAACGCCTGTTTCGGTTGGGCGATGGGAAGCGATGGCCTTAGTTTAGAAACTGGTTTCCCGAATTATGTCTATAGGTAAGCCCGTTTGCACTATACAGACATTTGTGCACTTTTGTGACCCATCAAAATCTACGTCTTGGAAGGTGGCTCAAAACAGTTTCCAGCACTTTCCAAGACGTAGATTTTGATGGGTCATAATTACCACTCTTTATCAATTGATGCTGCAATCATGGTATCAAAAAACTGCCCAATCACTGGTGAACACGTTGGTATTATTTTCGTGACACAATAGGTTACAATAGTAACACTAAGACCTGCTAAAAACACCCTTAATTTCGGCTTTAAGCGCTTATATTTAAAAAAAAACGGCACGGTGAAATTGTTTTTCTTATCATACAATTTTGATAAGCAGGATGAGATGCAACTTTTGGCAAAGTTTAAAAAAATTCTGTACATGGGGTTCAGAGCCACCTTAAATTTTCGAATATCATTATAGTTTTGTACTAAACACCGGCTCTCATTTCCTGAATCTGGAAATCATTTCCAGAGTTTCCAGAGTAATTTAGTGAATTAGTCACGCGCTGTCATCACAATTCGTGACCCTCCTGGCTTGGGAATCAGCAACTCTTGATAAAGGGATCTATGGAGAGCAAGGTGTGCTCCTTTCTTATCATTGTTTGTAGCCACTGCAGTTATTGATCACCGTTGGAGTCATTAGAAATGGTCCCTTTTCGAAAAAGTGTAGCTGCTGCCCACCATAAAAGGTCGATAAAATACTTCCTCGCTTTGTAATGTAATAATTGTATAATGTGAAGAGTTTTTCGATTTATCTATTTAAAAAGCATAATGATGGCCCGATTACTCAGGGACTGCAAAATACAAATAATATAGAAAGGGTGAGGTAAACTGGCATTGACAAGCTCCATCCCCCTTTTCCCTTAATATAAAGCCCCCGGGTGAAGGTCCATTTTAATACGAAGGAAATGAGTTCCGGTTATATTCACTTCCAACTTAACGACACAAACCAAGAGATCATGAACTTTCCAGCCATGCATCGAGTAAGTACAGTCGACTCCCGCCTTGCGGACACCTCGCTATTACGGACAGCAGCAAAATCCCCGGCGAAAGTTACAGACGTTCGACTGAAATAGACTCTCGCTATTACGGATTCTCGCTACTACAGACTTACGAACACTTTATTCGGTTCCAACGTCACAATTTCATGTTTTGTCTCTCGTTATAGCGGACACCGAGCAGCATCTTGGAATATTTGCACACATATCAAGTGTAATTTTTCTGCTTTTTGAGACTGTCTTTGTCTTTTTTGGTCGATTTCCGCTTCTTCTGTCCATCAGTCAAAATTCCTTCATCTTTTTCTCTCTTTGCAGTCTCGAAGTTCCAGTCCCCAACCAGATCCTCGATTGATCCGTTTTCCACAGATTTCTGCTGTTGCCTTGAGGTTATAGCCCTTTTTAAGAAAGACGGCACGATTCTCGATAAAAATTATGGGATGTGGCCAACAACGCGTCCAGTGTCTTCTACAACAGCAACAGCATACGGATCTTTTGCATTTTCTGGTTCCCGCTGTAAAGTGAGCGTGGTACAAATAACAGGTTTGAAAATGCCCTTGTAAGCCTCGCAGCCACGAGTATAGTACTCTTTGCTTGAACTCTTCCAATTTGAGGACTCGCCATAACCGGTACAGTAAATAAAAATAGCACAAAATGACTTTGGTTTGGTGTCTCCTGTTCTGATAAGTTCTGTTCTGTTTGTAAATAAAGTTCTGACGCTCTTTACTTACGACAAGGGCAGTGTTCAACACTAACGCTTGCCCACTTGCCTGGGGCAAGTAAAATTATTCGTTGGGCAAGTGTGTAAGCTGCACAGGTTGCCTGTCTGGGCAAGTGGTTAAAAATAACACTCGAGCCGCTGGGACAAGAATAAAATCCAACAGCTGCAGCAAAATCACCTGAACCCTTTTATTTGAAATTTTAGTTAAGTGAACATAGGAGAATGAAAAACAAGTACAATGACGACGGGTCCTTACGTCGATACATCGAGTACTTCGTTTTCCACCATGTTTTTCTTCACGAGTATTTATGGGTAAGTTTGTGCCCAGTGAGTCCTCTTACGAACTTGCCACGAACTAACCAAACAAACAAAGATGGCGGCCTGATGAGCAGCCGCGATTTTATTTCGTTTTGGTTTTATGTAGAAGTCACTGGACACAGTCACTAAAAGTGAGGACATCCAAGCAACACAACAGTTATATTCTATAAACGAACCAGGAGACAAGAGAAAAGCTGAATGTCGACCAGAAGTCTTCGCTGGGAAAAGCAAACGAGATCGGAAATACCAAATGTCATGGGAGCGCGACTTTCCTTGGCTTGTACACGATGAAGAGAAGAGCACCATTAAGTGAAAAATTTGCGGTGCTTTTCCCGAAATTGGTGACAAATCGTAGCTCCCTGTTTATTGGAAACGGTGCCCTTAAGCGTACTGCCATTCAGGCCTATGCTACAAGTAAAATTCACTTCAAGTGTTTTGAAGCAAACTCTGCTCGGGAAAACCTAGGTGCCGCACCTATGAGAACAGTCCTACGAAATATGAATGCACAAAGTTATGAGGAATGTCCTGGCTACTCTTATTTTATGCCTTCTAAACTGTGAAAGCAATGTCCCAGATTGAACATTGTTTCGATTAATAATCAGCTGCAGCAGTGTTTATATTTCTTCAAATAGTGAAGACAAACCAAACCAAGAGAGAACAAAGATTCGATTTTTATTTTTTTGATTTTTTATTTTTTTTATTTATTTTTTATTTTTCTTTTTATTTTTTTTATCTTTTTTTTTTTTTTTTTTTTTTCTTGTTGGTTTTTTTTTTTTTTTTTTGTTTTTATTTTTTTTTTTTTTATTGTTGTTTGTTTTTTTTTTTTTTTTTTATTTTTTTTAATTTTTTTTGTTTTTATTTGTTTATTTATTTTATTTTTTTATTTTTCTTTTTTTTTTTTATTTTTTTTTTTTTATTTTTTGTTTTTATTTTTTTTTTGTTGTTTTTTTTGTTTTGTTGTTTGTTTGTTTGTGTTTTTTTTGTTGTTTTTTTATTTTTTTATTTTTTTTTATGTTTTTTTTTTGTTTATTTTTTTTTTCTTTTTTTGTTTTATTGTTTTTTTATTTGTTTTTTTTTTTTTATTTTTTTATTCTTTATTTTTTTTTGTTTTTTTTTTTTTATGGGCCACTCTATCAAAATCAATCAACGCCTTTAAGGAGAAGACCCCGTTCCTTCCCCGACCCAACGGCACAAAAAGACATCTTGTGTGGGTTTTTTTTCCACTTTTTAGGCCAATGTTGGAGTATTATTTCAGGCTCAAGGGGCAATAAGCAAAAGTCTGACTATTGGTACATGTTCGTGTCTCTTTGCAATTGAGTTTTGTACGGGTTCTGGTGTCGTGGCATTACCCCCTTTCCTGCGCCCCAGGTCTGTCCCACTATGGTTGGTTTTGGTGCAAAATGGTCTTGCTTGTAGCGTACCTGGGGGATGATGTCACGCACGCCCTACTGGACCAATCTTTTTTTGTATTTTGATACTTATTACGAGTGTTGAGAATGGGAACTCACAAAATGGAGTAGGTGAAACCAGACTTCAACTGGCTTTTTTTTTCTCAATGTGTTTTTTTTTTTTTTGTTTTTTTGTTTTTTTGGTTTTTGGTTTCTTTTTTGTTGAAACAGCGAAGCGAAGCGAGCTGGTGATTTTTTGGGCAACCAAAAAATACACTCGGCAAGTACAACTAGAGACATAGTTGCTCAGAGGGCAAGTTGAGAGGAAAATTAGTGTCGAACACTGAAGGGTCTGAAAAAGGTACTGGAGCTAATGAAATAACACGCGTGTGACCCCTTCTGTAAATATGGTTTAGAATAAAAAAAATTTTCGCACCCCGCTATTTACGGACTCTCGCTATTACGGACACCAAATGGGGTTCCCGTGGGTGTCCGCTATAACGGGAGTTGACTGTATAGTACACAAACACATGAAGATCCATCTGTTTTAATCCGAGTTTCCTGTGGCCTCAAATTGGTAAGGATAAATGAAAAAAAATTGTTGTGATACTACAATGCATTTCCTGATCTTGAAAATTTCATTTTCATCGGTGTACGTTACAGGTCTTACTGCCGCTTAGAAGGAGCGTCACGGGACTGACGTTACTGTGACTCTAAGTCGTGACCCTTGACCGAATGAACTGAGTTATACTTTCCTTAACAAGACCTGGCCTGCAGCACAGAGGAGAATAGCAAGACGGCATGTAAAAATAAGTCATCCTTTATGAACTGTGAAACAGAGTTTAGTGCAACAATATCATTAAAACCTGCGTGTGTGCGCTTTTCGGTGTAAGTGTCGGGGATATGCTAATTATTTCAAATTTTAATGAAAGTATTCAATTTTCGAAGGCATTTTTAAAGCGCTTGCTTGAAAACCCAGAACAGTGTAAGGAGAGCATTTAGACATGTTGTAATCACAAAATGAGCCGATTGAACAATGACCACATATCGAATAGTCGTAATTGTAATTATGAGGTGAAACTCGATTTGCTGAAACTGTGGTGAAATCACATCAAAGAATGCGTTTTTCTCGTAGCAAGAAACATGATCTAAACCGAAAAGCAGGCATAAATAAAGTGTCAAATATTGCTTCTTTTAAATTAGTTTCTTTCTTGCCGATGATATAGGCTTTACTACTTATCCGAAGACTTTAAAAGTGAATGCCAATTTTATGCTACTTTTTCTGCTATTTTTCGCCAGCGAGAGTGCAAAAATCAATTTTCGTACTTTGATAAAGAAACCCCGAAACGTTTTAAAACCCGTTAATTCCTCGTTACAAATTAAAAATTAGGATTGGTTTCATTTTTTACCGTGGCCGCTTTTTTTGCATTTTGCTCGATATTTGTGTGCATTTGCTCCTAAATACGGAGTTCCTCAGGGGAATTCATATTTTAAAAAAACTTTTTAAAAACTTTATTAGTACTAATAAATTTTTTTTTTTGCAAAAAACTTACCAGTTAATTTATATCTAATTTTAGTAAATTAATTTATATTGCTATATACTGGTAAATGAGAAACTGGCGAAAAGGAAATTGACTTTTTCGCCCGATTTGTTTACTAGTATATTAAAACTATTTTTATACTGGTAAATGACAGACTGGCGAAAAGGAAAGTGACTTTTTCGCCCGATTTGTTTACTAGTGTATTAACAAAATTTTTATACTGGTAAATGACAAAGTGGCGAAAAGGAAATTGACTTTTTCGCCCGATTTGTTTACTAGTGTATTAACAAAATTTTTATACTGGTAAATGACAAAGTGGCGAAAAGGAAATTGACTTTTTCGCCCGATTTGTTTACTAGTATATTAAAACCATTTTTTTTACTGGTAAATGACAAAGTGGGGGAATTTTCGCCCGATTTGTTTTCTTAGTATCGAAAGGGAATGGAAATATTTCCAGAGAAGAAGATCCAATATATAATATTATAAGGACAAATATATCGTAAATACGGAAATTGTTTATTTTTTTAATTTTAAGGTTAACTTTCCCAGGTCTTCCAGTATGCTGGAAAAAACAAGAGGAGAAAAAACGGCCGAAAAGTTACAAACTGGATACTTTAAAAAAATGTAGCTGACAGTGGAAACCTCGATTATAAACGAACCTCTATTTAACGGAAGTCCTTCGATATAACAACGATATTCTACCT
>JAHPZR010035435.1:0-12500 GCA_019787425.1 Platygyra sinensis
AGACCTGACAGAAATCCGCCGATGGTGTTGCCGGAATTCCCTTCTCATAAACCCAGAGAAAACTTAAATCTTGCTAATTGGTGTACCTAAACCTCTACGACAACTGCCTTCTGTTTCAATTTCACTCTTGGAAAAGGAAATACCACCAGTTCCTGTGGCAAAGGACCTTGGCGTCTACATCGACCAGTCCCTAACATACACCGACCATATTGCCAAAAATACTTCTAACTGTATATTTAAACTGATACAGATCAGCAGGATTAAACATCTTCTGGACAGGAAAACCCTTTTATTACTGATAAATGCTTTTGTGTTTAGTAAAATGTATTATTGTTCAACCGTATGGGCTAGTACCTGTCACAGTAATATAAAGAAGCTTCAACTAGTGCTGCCCGTATCGTATTAGATCATAACAAAAATTTGACCATATCTCTCTAGGCATAAAATCTCTTAACTGGCCCACTGTGAAG
This sequence comes from Platygyra sinensis, assembly GCA_019787425.1. Taxonomy (NCBI): domain Eukaryota; kingdom Metazoa; phylum Cnidaria; class Anthozoa; order Scleractinia; family Merulinidae; genus Platygyra; species Platygyra sinensis. The sequence goes on from JAHPZR010035435.1 coordinate 471, forward strand.
GAGAGACTCTTTTAACGATGCTGTAATGGTATTTAAATGCGTAAACGACTTAGTCCCTGAATATCTGGACTAAAACGTTTGTTCCACGTTCTCGTATTTATAGTAGGGACTTTAAGGTTATTCCTCACAATTGCACTGCGCATCCTTTCTGCGCATAATTTATGGCGTCCATTTAGCGCGCTCTCGTGCACGTGCACACTGAAAACATGGCGAATTTGCCTTGATATTGAGCTCTTTCAGTTGAAAAATGGCTATAGCTCACCAACGAGCATGGGCACCCCAATTTTTTTTCCAGTCATTGTAATCAACTTATCATAAACTTTGCTTGAGGAAAGACTGATCTGATTTCTATTGCTGAAAATTGAATAAATAGCGAAAATAGCAAGTAAACTGTGGTCTTTTCTATTTTACCCTATGGTAACCATGTCAAGAAATTTGGTTGAAATTTTTATCAAGGATTCAGCTTTCTGTCTAAATCAAACTTAAAAAGTTTATTTGTGTCCGATACAACGCATTGACTCCAGTTTAATGCGTGTTCTCATGAGTCTCGATCACAAAAATTTACAATTATTACTGGGAATGCGTTCTTGTAATAAGCGTTAAATAATGCCAAAATGGGTCATTTTCAATGCCCCAGTGCTCCTTAATGAGTATGGGCACCCCCCTTTTTTTATTTCAAAATTGAAGTTCCCATATGATAAATATTCAGTGGGCAAAGTTTGAACGAAAATCTATTGTCAGTTTTATTTCAGGGGAATTACCTTAAGCAACGACAACGGGGACGGCAACGCCACAGCATGGGGGAAAACCCAAAAGGTCCATTGCGTATGACTGGCGGGGAACTGGATGACGTTCTGCGTTCAGGCCCGACGTGAGTCTAGCTCATTTCGCGTTGTCTGAAAACGTGAGCTTTCGCTTTCGTTTCCGCTGCTGTGTTAACGCTAAACAACCCGTAATACTAATTTCTAGGAACTTTAATTGCTTGTTTTCTCTTGTTATGTGAGATATTTCATTTTAAAGCTTCAGAAAGGTCGAGAAAGCTGAAGCGAACTCTAACCTGCAGAACAGGCGTAATTTTTTGCGTATTTCAGGGGAACAGAGACGAAAGCGAGGCGAGCGCGAGTTGCATGCGAGGGGAGGATCGCTAAAAAATCCCTTTTTAGCGCTCCTCCCCTCGCACGCAACTCGCGCTTTGCGCTCGCCTCGCTTTCGCCTCCGCTCGCCAGAAATACGCAAAAAATTACGCCTGTTCTGCAGGCTAGCGAGCTCGAGCCAGTCGGCGAACATGTGAGTACCGTGAAATATATTTTTGAAAGTTTATGTAGATAAAGACAACTTACACGCATTTAAATCGAAATTTTTCCTTTCAAGAAGTACTAAAACGTCAAACGGTTTATTATGGTGAGATTCTAGCACATTTAAAAGGGTGTACACCATTAAAACTTGTGTAGCTGTTTCCATTTTCAGTCGTAACGTCAGGGGTCATCCCAAAACGCAGACCGTGGAGACAGCAGACAGCAGACTGCAGACTGCAGGCCGTGCAGACCATGCAGACTGCGCAGACCATGCAGACTGAGTACTTTTATTCTAACACTTGATTCGCTTTTTTCGGTTCTACAGTTACAAAATAGTGTTAAATATGCAGTGTTTGTTATTTATTCACAGGCCGCGCAAACTCGGCATCTGACTGTTGATTCAATAGACAAACACGTTTAATAGACTTTGTATGGGAAATTCCCTTTACTGATCCTAATTATACTAAAATCAAGCATAATATTAAACTTCCACACATCCTGGGGGCAAATTGCGTCAATTTTTGACGGGTTTGTGGTTTCAATTCTTTTGTCCAATTTGTTTTTGTTGTTGTGTTGTTCATTTCTTTTCGATTTCCTTTGTCTCCAACCTGTTAACCGATTCATAAAACAAAGCAAGGACGGTGACTCCAGGTGACGTGGTCCCAAAAATCGCTTTCGCTTTTCAATGTGCAGACTTGCTATTAGACTAGGAGTATTGCATCTTTCGCTTAGTCTGTTGATCGTGACCGTGAGTAAAGGAAAAAATGCTCGCATGAAATTTTCTTACGTGTCACGCACGACGCACTAAGCGAATACGACGTGCCAAGTGAAAGAGGGACTCCTCGTAGTCTAAATCGACACAAAAACCAAAAACTGCTATATAAAGGCCATATAAATGAACCATCGTATCAACCCATTACGTCAACCGTAGTGCGCTGAGAATTTCGAATGCTATTCGGTTTTCTGTGAGCTTGGGTTTTTAGCGTGAACATGGTCACGCTCTAACAGCCATTTGGATATTACATTTTGTAACCGCCGAGTAGAAACTGCACATGTTGTTTGTGGCATTACATTACAATTAAGGTTTATTTCTATACATTTTAAAGTAGCTTTACTTACAGTCAAACTAAGTGAAGCGTACCCCTCAAGGTTGCATTAATGAACTGATTATTTGAAACTTGAACCCGCTAGTCGTTTCAAGAATACAATAATGAATTGATTATCGAATATTGAACTCGCTCTTGCGATCCAAGAATATGGCTAACGGGTTCCGTTTTCGAAAAATCAATTCACTATTGCACTCTGAAAAAGACTAGAAGGTTTCAAACCTCCTAGTGGCAACAGTGAATTGATTTTTCGAAAACGGAACCCGTTAGCCAGACTAAACATTTAAACATTACGATAAAGATCCAATACGCTGTGTTTTTAAAGCATGGTATTGGCTATGCGTTTGAATGTTTACATGTTAAAGCTGGCCTTTCCAGCCACATTTATTTCTTTCTTTTCGAGACACCAATCGTGACACTTCGGTCTCCTTTCGCTACGAAACACGTGATGTAGCAACGCGTGTTTCGTGGCGTATGTGAGTTCAAAGTACGGAGCTTGATATAGTGAACGGGCCATTTTGCAATCTATGTGCGTTGGCTTTTTGGCTGGTGTTAAATATCTTCCCTACACAGCGATGACGAACCCCAAGAAGGGCGAAACAGCTGTCCACTGTTGCGATCCTGCTTTATCGGTTCTTGTCATGTTGGTGTCTCGAAACGTTTTTCATGTAGTATCAGCCTTGCAGTCTACTGTCTTTACACATTTTTATTTTGGCCGTTCAGATCTCTTGTAGATCTTACGTTGGCAGCGTTTATCGTATGCGGCCCCTTGCAGTTTGTCACTGAGTTAAGGAGGCTCGAAAAGGGTTTTTCGTTGCTTCAGTGTTCGTGAAACGATGGAAGATTATAGAGAAGGATATTTAATGGTGTGGGCAAACTATATGTCTCCTTGCAACTGTATCTGCTGGGCTATGCTTTGAGGGGGGCGTGTTTAAGAGAAATGGCGAAATGGCGAAATGACGAAATAGGGAAATGGCGAAATGACGAAATAGGCGAAATGGCGAAATGACGAAATGACGAAATGACCAAATGACCAAATGACGAAATGGTACTAAAGACAAGAATTAAAGTTATAAGGTATCACCGTTCCACTGAAATCTGTTGCCGAATTTATTTTGTGGATTATTCGCCACAAATAAAAGAAACACCTTTCGGTAATTTCGATTCCAGTCTCCCTCTGTAAACAGGGCGCAGATTGACGCCTAGGATATTCCTCATCAAAATGGCGGCGTTATGGGAAGGAAGCGATTTGTTTATCTCGTTTTTACCGTCGGGCAGCGGCTATGACGTTATGCTTTGAGCTCCAGCAATCACATGAAATGGATTATGAAAGCGGAACCCACTTCGCGATGAAGTTTACAAAAGATAAACGTACTTTGCACGGAAACGGAGTGACATGGGATGCTCATATCAAATAGATACAAGGTAAGCTTTGTAGTGCAGTGCAGATATACAAATAAACACGGGAAAAATTGTAAAGAAATTAGTAAATTCAACAATTACAAGTACCAAGGTGGAAAAAAAATTTTTCCCCGGAAAAAAGTGAACTCAAAAATTACATGCTCCGTCCCAAAGCAGAATTAATCGAGCAACAATTACAACCTTTATTGGAGCTGTAATATCTTATAACTTTGTCTCTTATTTTAAGTACCATTTCGTCATTTCGTCATTTCGTCATTTCGTCATTTCGTCATTTCGCCATTTCGCCATTTCGCTATTTCGTCATTTCGCCATTTCGTCTTTTAAACACGCCCCTTTGAGGGTACTTGTGACGTCATATCAGTTACCATGGCAACGCACAAGGTTCACAAAAACGTCCACTAAATTTCAATTTTACTAAATTATGTGAAAAATTAATTCAGTGACCTACCATTTTTATTTCTTTGTTGGAAAGTTCCAAAAATTCATTAACTTTTCAGACAGTACGAAAAAAAAATTATCTAGTAGTATTAAATGTATTTAAAGAAAATGCGATTTATGGGTTACAGAAAATTCTACGAGATAATTTTCTCCGAAACTGTTATGTTTTAAGTGCCATCGCGAATGGTGCGTCCATGCAAAAATTCAAGATACCGTATTTCTTCGAATAATAGCCGGGGCGATTATTTCTATTTTCGCACCTGTGGGGAATCTAATTGCTGGCCCCAATTCCCTGTGACACTGAAGACTCACGTTGTAGAAATAACATATCCTATAAAACCCTAGAATGTCTCACAATCAATCGAAGAGATTTCTCGCTCCCACGTACGTGCTCCAAGAAAACCTATCTCTTATCACATGATTCGAAATTCGATAGTTAAATCACTTGGCAACATGAAAATAAGAGAGACGATTTCTCAAAGCTGTAAAACAACACGTCACGCAATCAAAACATTTCTTACACACTCCCCTATTAAAGTTCGATGTAACTTTAATATAGCTAGTTATTGGTACTCAATCGATTTCACTTCTCATTGTATCCTCGAATCAGAAAGAATAATTGCAAACAAAACGATCACTCATTCGATTATAAATGCATAAAATAGTTCCGATATTGAGTCAATTAGCGTGCCGAACTGTCACGCAATGTTCTTCGTAACTTCAGTTACTAGTTCGGCGCCGGTACTTTAGTCCTCCTCGTTCTCGTTCGCCGTTATTCCTACCAAACGATCCGCTGCTGTGCGCCTTGCTTCTCGCCTCACCCTGACCGCCGGTCGCTGCTGTTGAACATCGCCGCTCGGTCTGGCGTTACCATCAGAGGGACTGGAGTCATTACCTGCGCCACCGATTTCCAAATCGCAAACCAACTGTTGAGGTCTCTCGATGACGTATCCGCTGCCAGTTGGGATCTTGTATCCTTTGGTGACTCCATCCAATCCAACGATTGGGTTAATGATACGGCCAACTTTCCTGTTTGCTTTGTTCTTCGTTGTGTCCTTTATCAGTACCCGTGAGCCCCTTTTCAGACAAGTCGTACCATGTCGCGCTTCGGGCCGGGAGTTAAAGCGCTCCTGCAAGGCGTGAAGGTACTCATTTAGCCAACGTTTACGGACGTTGTCTCGGCAGGTCTTCAAATATCTTAGCCGTCTGGTCATCTATTCCCTGTCGCTCACTTCATCGTGATTTTCTTCAAGGTAAGGTGCTGATTCCCCACGCAACAGTAGATTTGGTGTGATTACCGGTGTTTCAAATTCTTCTCTTTATATGTAGCTAAGGGGTCTGTTGTTCAAGAACGATTCAACATCTAACAAAACCTCCTCACGCTCTTCAAATCAACAACGCTCGACCAATTGCTTTAGAAAGAGCGTTCTTCATCATGCCAATCAACCTCTCGAAGAATCCACCCCACCACGGCACGCGGGACATGTTAAATTTCCATCCGATCTCCTTTGTGGCTAGATAGTTAAAGAGGTTCTAGTCTTTCTGTAGGGTCGACAGCCACTTTTTCATTGCCTAAAAGGTTTTTGCGTTGTCACTGACTATCAGATCTGGTGCGCCTCGTCGTATAACAAACTCCTTTAAGTCTCGTTTGAACTCTTCGGCAGTCATGTTTTTACAAAGCTTCAATTGCACCGCCCTTGTACTTGCACATGTGAACAGTGCAACGTAAGCCTTTCCAGTCCCGCTTCCAGATCTGTACAGGAGTGGCCCAGCAAAGTCTACCTCAGTGACTTTAAACGGTTCGGTGAATTCAGTTCTGAACTCCGGTAAGGCTGAGATGGGTGGGGCATTTAGGACTGTCACGCGGTATTTCTTGCAATATTTCTTGCCACGTCGAACACTGTTAACCATGGATCTCAGTCTTGGAATCCAATACCTTTGTCGCACTTTGTTTATGGTTGCCGCCACTCCCCCATGCAAGGTTTGTACATTGGCAGTATTCGATGATGCGACGTGCCAACGCTGATTCTCTCGAAATGAAGATAGGAGTATAGCCTTGGATTCTTTCGTTGCACCTAATTAATCCATCTTCATGATTGGCCAGTCTGAGGTCAGTTTTCATGTCACATGTCTCTTGCGTGATCTGCATCCATTTTTGCTCTGCTTCCCCAATCTCAGACTTGGTGATTGGTCCAACCCGTATGGATTTCTTGCAGCCATTTATGAATCGATTCGCGTATGCCGTTATGCGCATTAACTTCCAGTAAGGGAACTTGTTTAACAGGCCTTCTGCCCAGTCTTTGACGGTTCCATGCGCCTTGTCCTCAGCCAGTAGCAACATTTCTTTCTTGTGTCTCTCTGCTTTAGCCTCATCCGTCTCCAAAATGGCTGGTTGCTCAGGTCTTGCGAACTCATCCAATAGCCAGCTTGGTCCCTTCAGCCAAAACTCTATGAGCTTGTTCGACTCTTATCCTCGTGTACCAAGGTCACTGGGATTCTCCGTTTTAGGGACGTACCTCCAAGTTCCTGAATCTGTTAATTCGCCAATTATTTTCACTCGATTGCGTACGAAAGTTGTCCATTCTCCACGATTCGCCAGCCAACAGAGTACCGTGATGCTGTCTACCCAGTTATGCTAGGCTGTAATGGGAAAGGACGTCAATACTCGGCTTACGTTGATTTCAAGTTTCGCCAACGTGTGTGCGGCAACCAACTCCAGACGCGTGATGCTCATTTCCTTTGGTGCAACTCTTGATTTGGCTGCAAGTAAGTTCTGGTCTACTGGTGTCGAGTCTTGATATGACACAATGTACAACGCAGCACAAACAGCGACTTTCCTTGCATCCTTTCCTTGAATTTAGCAAGCAATCGTGGTGCTTTTATAAGGATTTATATGGTATAAACGAGGTGCTGTTGCTCCTAAACGAACATGGGGACCCCTCATTTTTATTTCCAAATTTAAGTTCCTATAATATAAACAATCAATTGGCAAAGTTTGAGAAAAATCTCAGTTTAGGTTCTATTTCAGTGGAATGACCTTGATGTGCTTCTGGAGAGTCGCACCAAGGATGTATGGACTTGACGTGGCTCCGAATATCACTCGCGTAAAACGGTACTCCGTTATGTTCCTGTCCGTTAGGTTGTCGTACCATAGGACCCGCGGTGCATCTAAATCTTGTTCGTGTACCCGAATTTGGAGGAACGCCTTGTGAATGTCTCCGGTAACCCAGTGTTTCCGCATCCGGTTCCGGAGAAGAATGTCAAATAGGAGGCGCTGTAGCGGCGGTCCAGTCTCCAAACAATCATTGAGAGAGGGGGTCTGCGTGTTGGCCCTTGATGAACAATCGTACACAATTCTCATCTTGGTCGTTTCGGCTTGCTCTCGAATGACTCCCTGGTGGGGAATGTAGTGCACCACCTCACCCGTTTGATGAGGGGTACAGTTCCATAATTCCAGCGGCCACTTGTTCCTGCATTATCTGATCGTAGTCCTCCAGCTTCCCCATTCTCTCTAGCTTCCTGACTGTACTGTTCAGTCGAGCCACTGACAAGTTCTTGTTAGTCGGAAGTGGTACATGGTCCTCTATATAATAATAATAATAATAATAATAATAATAATAATAATAATAATAATAATAATAATAAATAAGATCTTTTAACAGGGAGCCCACGTCACAAAGTGTGGTTTTCAGTGAGGCCCTGCATAAATCTAACGAAAGAATACAAAAACGAAAATACAAATATAGCTATCTAAAAATAAGAAGTAAAAGGGTGACATCGATAAAAGAGTCTACATGATTCTAATAAGATGTCTAAAAACTAAAAAATCGGAAATGTTCTTAATGCCGTCTGGGAGAGCGTTCCAGTCATCTACCGCATGACAAACAAAGCGATGCTGACCCCATGAGCGCTTTGATTGCGGTTTACAAATGTTATTATTAAAACGAGTATTATAATCATGCATGTCTTTAAAATGATTAAAATTAAAATTCCAATCAATCAGACCATTCAAAGACTTCTTTCCACGGCAACCTTGTTTCATAGAAGCCCTCTTGCGTTTTATGTAGCTGCTGGAAAAAATCTTCGTGTACGTTGTTGTTCTTTGTTGACCTTGTATTTGAGCCCTAAAACGTCCAGCGAGCACCGCTTCTCAAACACTTCTTGGCCGGTTGTGAGAAGGAATTGCTTTTCTGCCGTGACACTTTCTGTCACCGGTCGACGTCCATAGACAGTCCACCCAAGCATAGTGAATTCTGCGCCTGGATCTTTATTAGGATCTACCCTCAGGATTAATGGTTCTGTAGTACGAACCCACTGGTAATCTGCTGCCCCCAGAATGATGTGGACTGGCAGAATGTCGCTTCTTGTCGCTTCCTCGCTGAAGGTTAATCTCCTGAATCTGCCGCATTGTTTCTTTGGGGCCTTGATGTTTGGATTGGGCAGGTTGTGTCAGTACGTGTTTTTCGGCGTTAATACATTCGACGTCAATTGAAAACCCTTCCACAGCAAATGAATGTACGGTAACACTGGTATACTTCTACGATTTTCCGCATTGTCCCATACATCTGCTCTATGCAGCGTTGCTCTTTCCTCACAGGTTTCAACTTAAGTTTGGTTATCACGTCTGTGCACAAGTAAGAACTCCCGGCGCCCGAATCAAACATCAAGCGCACTTCCTCTTCCCCAATTTTCACTAGTACTGTCGGATGAAGTGTACTTGCGTGGTTCATTAGCGCACTCATACTCTTCTCAACTCTTTGATTATGAAGTTGATCAAGTGCCGTGGATTTTCCTTGGTCGCATATCGAGATGTTGATGTTTTCCTGTTACAGTTTTTTTGCATCCTCTTGATTTGCATTGCGTCACGCCATGACCTCCACCAGTACAGTTCCAGCACAATCCACTCTTTTGTAATATAGCTCGTCTGGTAGCTTTGTCCAAGTGCCTCCGTACAGTTTAAGCTGTTTATGCTCTTGAGAGTTGCAGTACACGCAATTAGGTTTGCGGCCTGGCTTTTCCCCATTGTTACCGAAAAGCAGCTTTTTCCTTTTTCTTTCATCCACGAGCGGTGCTTGAAATCTTCCGTCTTCCTTTTGCTGTCTTCGCTGTCTCTCAAGGGATTTCTCTCCACGTACCTCCGCAAGTTTCTCGACGAGTTGTTTCCCCATTCCTTCCAGTCGTCATCCTTTTTGAGCAAGTATTTCTCGAACTGGGCCCAGCTTATCCATTAGCGTATACACCATGCTTTGAGCGGACGCTAGCTTCTTCATTGTATTAACGGTGGCGTACTGCTCTTGAGAGCCTGTTATAGAAATCGTGAATGATCCCGACCTTGTGAATGCTAAATATGACCGGAAGATCCTCCATCTCTTTTATTGGCGCTTTGTGGACTTTGATGTCCTTTCCATATATTTGCTCTAAAATTCCAGTTCGCTTTGCCATATCCATCCTCCGTGTGCCGCAGCCCGAGGATGTCCTTCTTTTGGCTTTCCTTTTACTAGTTCCAGAAGGTAATTGAACTTACTTATTTTCTGAAATCCCGGAAGCCATCCCACTTTCGACAGTAAATTTGATTTCCAGAACCGTAACCAATCTTTTGTACTCGCCCGAAAAGGGCGTTATCGTGTATTTGTGTAATTTCACTACTTGCGGCGCGGTTGGTGTCTTTTCCTGGCTTTGGGCAATCTTCCATACGCTGTAAACTGGACTTTTTCTGTAATTTTTCCTTTTCGAATTCCAGCTTTTTTTTCTGTACCACTCTTTCTTCTCTTTGGTTTTTGAAGAAAAAATTAATAGCCTCCTCAATCTCCTTTTTATTGATGCAAAATTGAGCTTTGTCTGCTCTTCGTTCACCTTGTGTTGAATATGCAATTGCTTCTCAAGTTTCCAATTTCTGTTTTCTTTATGTGCCATTTCCTCCATTTTTATCTTTTATTTGGGGGCGCGTACTTTTTTTGAATGGTGAAATGTCCCTCTTTGTGATCCATTGCCCATTGTTTCGATGTACTCCAGGTCTTTGTCCGTCTCCATCCAAGTAATCGGCGGGTGGGCATCGTTTAGATTTTTTCCAAGCATTTAAATTAATTCCTCCAATCTGCTCTCGTACGCCCTAGAAAACATCCTCTGCATTTCCACTCGCTAGAATTTTCCTCGATTTCGTCCAGTTTTAGCCGTAATGGTAAGATGCCAAAGCCGGGAAGAGGCACATCAACCGCGCCGCGAGAAAACAGTAGTGAAATTACACAAACATGACACCGATAACGCCCTTTTCGCGCTGGTGACCAAAGATTGGTTACGGTTCTGGGAATCAATTTACCTGTCGCACGTGGATGGCTCCTCCGTGTTTTCAGAAATAAGTAAGAGTGTCAAATTACCGTTCTTGGAAACTAGTAAAAGGAAAGTCCAAACAGGAAGACATCACTCGGGCTTGGTCGGCACACGAGAGATGGCTATGGCACTAGCGAACTGCGCGAATTTTAGAGCAACTATATGGAAAGAACCATCAAAGTCCACAAAGCGCCAATAAAAGAGATGGAGGATCTTCCGTCATATTTTAGCATTCACAAGGTCGCGATCATTCAACGATTTCTATAACAGGCTCTTCAAGAGTCAGTACGCACCGTTAATACTGAAGAAGCTAGCGTCCGCTCAAGCATGGTGTATTACGCTAATGGATAAGCTGGGCCCAGTTCGAGAAATACTTGCTCAAAAAGGATGACGACTGGCAGGAATGGGGAACAACTCGTCGAGAACTTGCGGAGGTACGTGGAGTAGAAATCCCTTGAGAGACAAGCGAAGACAGCCAAAGGAAGACGGAAGATTTCAAGCACCGCTCGTGGGATGAAAGGAAAAAGGAAAAGCTGCTTTTCGGTAACAATGGGGAAAAGCCAGGCCTGCAAACCTAATTGTCGTGTACTTGCAACTCTCAAGAGGCATAACAGCTTAAACTGTACGGAGGCACTTGACAAAGCTACCAGACGAGCTATATTACAAAAGAGTGGATTGTGCTGGAACTGTACTGGTGGAGGTCATGGCGTGACGCAATGCCAAATCAAGAGGATGCAAAAACTGTAACAGGAAACCTCACATCTCGATATGCGACCAAGGAAAATCCACGGCACGTTGATCAATCTTCATAATCAAAGAGTTGAGAAGAGTATGAGTTCGCTAATGAACACGCCGCAAGTACACTTCATCCGACAGTACTAGTGAAAATTGGGGAAGAGGAAGTGCGCTTGATGTTTGATTCGGGCGCCGGGAGTTTCCTACTTGTGCACAGACGTGATAACCAAACTTAAGTTGAAACCTGTGAGGAAACGAGCAAACGCTGCATAGAGCAGATGTATGGGACAATAGCGGAAAATCGTTAGAAGTATACACAGTGTTACCGTACATTCATTTGCTGTGGAAGGGTTTTCAATTGACGTCGAATGTATTAACGCGACAAAAACAACGTACTGGAACACACCTGCCCAATCCAAAACATCAAGGCCCCAAAGAAACAATGCGGCAGATTCAGGAGATTAACCTTCAGCGAGGAAGCGACAAGAAGCGAACATTCTGCCAGTCCACATCATTGCTTGGGGGCAGCAGATTACCAGTGGGTTCGTACTACAGAACCATTAATCCTGAGGGTAGATCCTAATAAAGATCCAGGCGCAGAATTCACTATGCTTGGGTGGACTGTCTATGGACGTCGACCGGTGACAGAAAGTGTCACGGCAGAAAAGCAATTCCTTCTCACAACCGGCCAAGAAGTGTTTGAGAAG
>JAHPZR010035436.1:0-10000 GCA_019787425.1 Platygyra sinensis
ATAGTCTTCTTTTTTCACCAAAAATGGCACAAAGTCGACATTGTTAGAGGGAATCAACCCTATAATTACCAAGAAGAAAACAAAAATTGAGCTTAAGTTTTTTATTTTCACATCACTTAATTTAGAAGGCCTCTCAGCAGGCTTTTAGCCAGATGGGAATCCAGGCGCACTATGGTCGGTCAATTAGTAAACGAAGTTGTTTTATTTTTCAGATGTTGCCTTATAAATTGTTCATTTGCAGGCCCTACCTTTAGCACATGTTGGACGCCCACTTTTTAAATTCTGGCCTAAACGCCTCCCTCTCAGCATAGATAATACAGACCCTTTACTATCCATCCTCCCAGGGGATTGAAAGAACAAGGGAACATGATCTTTTTTTTCTTTTGATCTTTGAAAAAAAAATTAAGGAATTAAGGAATCAATTACAGTGGAACCTCTATTTAACGAACCTCTATTTAACGAAGTCCTCGATATAACGAACAATACTCTATGTCCCGGCCAAAATTACAGTAAAATGTATGGAATAGAACCTCGATATAACGAACCTCGATATAACGAATTCCTCGATATAACGAACATAATCCGGAAGCCCAAACGTGAAATATACTTCGATATAACGAATTACAACGTCAAAACGGGACAGAAGATAAACGCTGAACAGATCAACAGTCATCAAATCCTTTAATCCTTATGGTAAAGAGACAGCAACGTTTCAGTCAACGGCTTATTATATGTTGTAGACATTGGCACCATAGTATTTCCACAGAAGTCACCTGTGTTACAAATCAATCATTAACTATGACCTCGATATAATGAACATTTTGGTCGTTTCCCCTCAAATTCGTTATTTCGAGGTTTTCGATATAACGAACTCTCGATTTAACGAACAAATTTGGCCGGTCCCCAGCGACTTCGTTAAATCGAGGTTCCACTGTAATAGGGAACAAGATAGAAGGTTAAATTTTCACGAGATCAAGAAAACATGCCACACCCAAGAACAAACAAGAACGGCCAATTTTCTTTTGTCATCCCAAGATATTATTCTTTACACGTGGGTTAGACCTGGGCATAAGGTCGACACTTTACATTCTACGTCCCAGATCATAAAACTGCAGAAAATAAAAAAAATATATAAGAAAATACCATTTTGTAGTACAGAGAACGCATTGCCGGCTGACAGGACTGAAAATGCCTAGCCTGCAGATCAGGGGTAAGTTTTTGCGTAGTTTAGGCAAACAGATTTCGCGCTCCCCCTCTCGCGCACGACTCGCGTTTTGCTCTCGTCTCGCTTTCGCGTAAAATACGTAAAAAATTACGCCTGTTCTGCAGGCTAGAAATGCCAAATGAGGAAAGCCAGTAAAATCAGAAACCATTGTCAACAAACATTAACTTATCTTGCATGTGTTTGTGTCTCCAACTTAACATGTCAAGGAAACATCAAAAAAACAATTTTGTCGTCCTTTCACAGCTATGTGAAATAAGCTACGCCAAATTTTACTCATATCCAAATTTCTTCACTCGCTGAGGTGATATCTCAGAATTGCATCGTGCATCCCTACTGCGCACAATTTCGCGTCATCTTGCACAGACGATCGAGCGCATGAGAGATTCCTTCAAGCTAAGTTCGACAGTGGAATAGATGGTCTTTTTTCATGAACGAGCATGGTGTACATACTAGCCTCTCAAAGTTAAAGAATTAAAAAAAAGCAATGGTTCGAAAGCGTCCACATAACCGTCACTTGAGGTTGCAAATTACGACCTTGAAAACAACGACTCGAGAAACGTTCCGCTGAGTCGATGTCGTTTGAAATTGTTCCATAAATTATATTTTACATTGTTCCACAGACTCGAGACTTTGTACTTAGCAAGTTTTTTTCCAATCATAATTTTGTTAAAAAAAATTTGCTTCCAGCTACCTCAAAATATAGCGTGAACCGATAAAAGTCATGAAATAAGGCATGTGGTTAGGCATAAATGGGTAATGTTAGCCCATCGTATCTCATTTGAGAACATGGTGACCTATCATCCTTTGTTTTGTACTTTTCTGCACAGTGCTTAACATAAGATCAGTTTTGGGCGTCTAAAATTGTTAAAAATATTTACATTCGCGAAGCGATTTTTTTATGCGACTTTAAACGTTGAAGAATTGTAACAAGAAACTAGCTGCACTAGCTTTGTACTTTTCCTCTCTCGTTTATTGATGAGATTTGGGTATGTTTTGGATTAAGGTGTTCTGTGACTCTTTTTTAATCTACACTGAAGCATCTTTTTAATAGGTGGATCGCTGATAGTCTTATGTCTGCTTAGCAAATTACTTTTATTGATGTCTGTAGTTAAAATCATGCTAACAAAGCCATTCCGGGTATCTGAAAATTGGCACGAATTATTTGCGCTATTGATAGATTTTCAGAACCAGTTTTTCCACTGGGAAGTGACTTTCGATTGAGCAAACACTCGAACTGTATTGAGCAGGGAAGGTTCTAGGTTCCTTCACAGTGCGCCGAAAAAAATTGAAAGCGGAGGTTTCACTCTGAAAACGAATCAAATGTTTTCCGTCCACACTACGCTGGTGGAATTTAAAAACGCAACAATTGCAGGTCATTTTGAATTCGTGGTGAAGGAAACCTCAGACATGGAAATCACAACATTATCGTGATGCCATCGTTCTTGAAAAGCTCCGTCTTCAAGAAGTTTCCAGCGCAAAGCCAGCATTTTAATATTCCGCTTCCGTTTTGATGCCGAGTGTTTTCGAGAAGCACCTTATTCGTGATGGATTAGAATGAACGGTAGGCCTAATCGTAGAAATAAAGCTGCGTTTTAAAATTCCTCGTGCGTAGGGTACAGGATCGAGGCCTTCTCGGTGGAAGTTTCTTGAAGTTTGGAGAGCACGATTTCCAAAGGATCCCCTTTCTATGGACGTCAAGGATGAGACATAATTTCAGTTGTACTCATCAGTTTCGGAAATTGTATTGCTATATGTCTGAGTGTCAGCAAGGGAGATCAGCCGTTGAATAGAAACTAATAAAACAATATTATACTGACTAAAATGCTATAGGTTTCGAGTTAAAACGTTTTGTTGGGAGTAGAAAACAGTCAAGGAAAATAAATTGTCTGACTTGTGCAAAGAAGCATTTCAAAACATATAATGAAAGTTCTAGTTGTTAAAACAGAAATGAAGGAAGCCTGAGAATATTTCTAAATTAGAAATTTCCTCTTTAGTAAATGAAATAAAAGACTTCGCACCTGGAATCCTGCGGCTCTTTCTGATCTTATCCTTGCTGCTTCAAAACGTCTTAACTAAAACACCAGGTATATGCTTTCCAACTTTAAAACAAATTAATTTGGCTTCACAAGATTTCAAGCAATGCCTTCAAAAATTTGGGAGACAATTCCAGTTGAGATGAAATGGAGGCCTTTTCATCAATTCAAAAAAATATACAAGCTTTACACCTCAGCAGCCAGAGGTTTAATAATATTAATTTTCTCTGCATTAGCTTTTCAGTGAACTTTGTTTACACTTGTCGTTATTTATACAGTTGCTTTCACTCTGGTAGTGGCCAACTTGAAAAATTCTGCTCCATTGGGCCCTACACAATTCCTTCTTCGTTAGAGAAAATTTACATTTGTTTCACTTCTTCTTCTGTTTTCTCTCTCGTCTGGTGTGAACGAAAATCGTTTTAAAAAGACTGTGTCTTGGCTGAGTTTACTCTCATTTGATTAAGTTTGGCCAATTACTCGCTATGATGACCATAAAATTGAAAAAATGACAAAATCTTATTAGGACTCAGTTCATTACAAACAAATACATGTGTCCCGAGTGTTATTATTGAAAGGCGATAAATAAACGAGATTAACTTTTATTCTAGAATTCACCATAACAGTTTTCCATACTGAAATGAATCCCATATCGTCTTGGATTTTTGCTTATCTGTACCTTGCGCTGATATTGAAATGTTTCTTCCCGTATAAAGTAACTATTGTTATATTTCACTCAATTTTGTGGCCATTTTCTTAATTATGCTAAACTTCCTTTATGTAACTGACGAAAAAAATGAATAAGATGAACTTGAGCCTATAGAAATTTCGTAATATTTATAAAGACCCATTATCCCGGCTGAAGAAAACTATTTACGACGTTATAACATGAGTATACAGCTTGAGCCACAACCTGTCTCTCCTTCATTTAACTGTATTGTTGTGTAAAAATCCAAAGTTGAATATGATATTGGGCTCTTGAAAGCTATTTGCCTTATTCACTTATCCAAACACGAAGTAAGTCAAGGCCACTTGCTACATGTATAATAACTGAATACAACAATGCCATGCCCTTCAATACAACCCCCTCTTTTCTACTTATTACAAAAGTCCGTTGACGTTTTCTGTTACATCTGAAGAAGTTACGATGCAGATATGAAATTACCTTCAATTTATAAGAGAAACTAACCGGGTGCATGTTTAAAAGTTTACAACCTCCTCCCACTCAAAAGAAAAAAAATATATAATTTAATTTGCAAGACTTTCAATATTACTTGTCAATCATGTCCCCGATGATCAGACTACAAATCAAACGAAACGATATATAAACAGTACATTTTTACAGCACTGTCGCAGTGATCACTCCAGCTTGTTCAAATTTCCAAGTTACCGTTTCCGATTATGGCGTTTGCTAATAACAGCTCGACAAACGTTTCACAGGAATTTCAAGAATACAATGGACAAAATGGAGCTTGCTTGCTGCCCACGGATGCCCGGGCTATCACGATAAGTCATGCTTGTATATACAGTGTTCTTTTGCTTTCTTCTCTAGTAGGAAACACTCTCCTTATCTACTCGTGTTTAAAATCCAATATCAAGATGGGTCGTATTATAGCTAACATAGCTGTTTCAGATCTCTTGCTCTCCATATGTCACTTTCCTCGAGAGATAATTACTCAAATCCGCGGAGGTTCACCGGCTTTTCTAGTCAGTGGGTGGATTGGATCGCTGTTCTGTAAGATCGGCGCTTTCGTAGTGGACTCTTCCATCGCTGTGTCTACGTTCTCCATGGTTTTGATCGCCGCTGATCGATTGGTTGCCATTGTATATCCAACAAGATTTCGTCTAATGACTGTCAAAACGCGACGGCTTCTAATCTCTTGTACTTGGATCTTCGCGTTTGCGATTCACTCTCCATATTTCTATACTTTCCGTTTGGGAACAAATGGGTACGGTGAAACCGTCTGTGACTCGAATTGGGAACCGGCCTTCGATCACGAGTCAACATATCTGTGGTTCTATACTATGTTATTAATCACTGTACTGATTGTACCTTTAGTGACAGTAGCCATACTGCAAACTGTCGTCCTTGTCAAGCTCAGAAGCGACAACATGGCCGCTTACCGTACTTCCATCGCCATTCAACGACAAGCACAAAGGAATAAAAAACTTGTGGCGATGTCCGTTGTAATCGTTCTGGCGTTTGTTGCTTGCTGGCTACCTTTTCTTGTTAATAGGTTTCTTGCACTTTTCTTTCCAGCTTCTATCCCAAAATGTAGTCTTGGCTATATAGCATTTTCTCAATATGCTACGTTGTCCTCGTTTTGCCATGTCATGACCAATCCATGTGTCTGCTTTACGTTTATGCGCCGTCTTCGATTGTTTCAAACACTTAGAAATACAATAACACTGAGGAAAAGTTCTACCTCTGTGGAAACAAGATTTTGAGCAAATGAACATCTCGTCATATCAACTCTTTCACCAAGGCTACTTTCTGCGCAGGCGAGGGGGGACTCTGACATGAAAAGGTCGGGATACTCGTCGTCTCCAGCTCGCTTTAAATCAAGGATTCCGGTCGTTCATAATGAATCGCCCCTATTTTTGCTTTCGAAGTATCTTTTAGGGTGCAGTCGAAGAGAAAACAATTATAAACTCTCTAATTTCCGTTTTAAGCATGATTTACGCCACTCTCTCGACTCCAGCTAGGGCCTACCGTATTTTCTCGAATAAGCGCCGCAGGACAAAAAAGTTAATAAGCACCGCCCTCGAATAACCAGGAAAACACTATAAAACAATTTTAAAACAGCATCGGCAATCTATTTTCCTTAAATGTGAAGTTTTTTAGTTCAAAGTGACTCTATTTCTCTACTCGAGCGGTAAGCTCTCTTTCCAGAATTCTTGCTATGCATGAATTTCTCTCGTAATTCTAGATTTACTATCAGTTTAGTACCAGTCCATAGGAAAATTAACAGATAAAAAGTGGACTGTTGAATAAAAATATAGAAAAAGTAATTTTTTTCCGGTACAATTGTTAAATAAGCGCCGCACTTGTGGCGCGAAAAGTTAAATAAGCGCGCGGCGCTTATTCGAGTAAATTCCAGAACAGCGGCTGATAATTACATTTATTACGTTTTAAGTTGTATAAAACTCGAGTCACGCCCAAATTTGTCTTCTTTAGGAGTTTCATTCAATTGTATCTCTGACGTTTTCATACAGGAGACCTCCGGGGCTTTTCTCTGTCCTTCTCGATCCAAGCGTCTTCACTCTCCAATGGAGTAAGACAATAGACACAGAGATTATAGACACTGCTCGTTCTAATCCGTGGAACTCCCCTGTATCTCAAACTTTGTTTATTACTGATAATTATTTCATACGCAGGCGGAATCACCAGAACTCTAAGATGGCAAAGATCTTTGATTGCAGCAAGGCAGAATGGGGTTCAGAGTCAAGCTCAACTGTAGTTAGAAATCATTCTTATGTAAAGGCTGAATTATAACGAACCGGCCTCTCACAACAAAGTCCCTTAGGGAAGATACAGGGGCACACAACGTCCCAAATGGTTAACATCAATCTGGGCCGGGTCATCATGGCTACAAAGAAGCTAAGAAAGACATTTTTTTGAGAAAACGTATGAAATTCCCAGCCCGCAGATACATGAGCCGAATTTAAAATGTACGGATGGGTGCGACTACATGTCAGGCCATAATTACACCTCCCCTGACGGGAAGAAGGGACCAAATAAACCAAACATCAAATAGGTTTGAATCAGCCAGTACCTTATCTTGATTGCGGGGAGTCCCTGGGTTTCCCCGCTAATAAGAACTCCGTTGCAGGCCTGAAAGTACACCCTCCGGCTGAGCTACAGTAGGGTATTATTAACCGGGAACTGACAATGACATGAATAATTTCCAAGCCTTCCAACTTCATTCTATAAACTCACGCGTGAAATTTACGGAACATTGTACAATTGAAAGTTTATTGCGACAATGATAGTTTGTATGTTGAGAACAGATGGAGTATGTAGGGGTTATTGTAGTCTAATCTAGAATAGGGCTGCAACACGCGGCTGTACATCGTTTAGTATGAGAGAAACCTCTAGATCCCCAGTATAAGTATCAGTATTCTTCAGCCCAGCGAAAGTTACAGTAAAATCGCTATGGAACAAAAATCCTGTGATATAAATTCAGTGCATATCCCGATCTGGAAAACATTCTATGAGTTGGAACTTGCTAAAAGCTGTATTTAGAACATCAGAGAGAGGAAGAATGAGAGGGCAGGGCACTGTAACATGACGTCTTATTTTCACCTACGATCATTACTGAACCCCGATTAAGATAGATTATTTAAAAGAGAAGTATTAATCATTCAATTGTATTCATGGTTTGCAGCAACAGTTGTAAGATAGTTTACATGTTTGTATGTAAGATCATGTCCTTGCTTGAACTGTCTGCATTTTGTGTTGGCAGATTTATTTCTGCATTTTGAACCTTGAACCGGCAATTTGGGACTAAGTAAAATGCTTCGATCAATTTTCTGCTACCTGAAGTGAAACAGGTGAACCTAAACGCATCAATATAATTTACAATCTTGAATATCTTTTGGCCAAGAAATATCTCCAACAATAAACCCTTCAAACTTACATAGCAGGAGGACATGCGAATTGCTCTTGTAAGACCAAGATGGCGCTGGATCGGTCACTTGCTTTGTAGAAGAAACATTGACATCTCAAAAGATGAGGCTCAGATGGACACCAGAGAGTAAAAGGAAGAGAGGTCATCACAGAGGCAGAGCTTCAGGCCATAAGCCTTCACTTGGAGCAAGCCAAATAGCTTGCAAATGATCGACAGAACTAGCGCCAGTGTGCGTATGAAGGATAGATGATGATAATTTACGAGTGTAATTCAAGGAGCTTGAGTAGGAATTTGTAACGGTAACTCTTGAAATTGTATGTTGACTAGCATTCGAAACGTCAAATTCAGTTATTAAATTTATCACCGCTGTTTGTGTTGGATTCTTAATTATGCAACATTCATTAGAATGGTATCTGCCATATAAAGACACATTCTAGAACGACCTGTTTTATAAGGAACACTCTCCAAACATAGGCACGCAAGGCGTGCAGGAGTTATTTTTTATGTTAACTGAAAGGTTTCGGAGATAGCAGGATTAAATCGATGACATGTAAAATGTTTTACTAAACAAACTACAATAATCTGACACGTCTCCAAATTAATATAGATATCATCTTATTTCAGTCTAACAGGCAATTTGATTCGTTCTTTGATACTACCCACACCGTGATTGGTGTGACATGCGCACATGCATTTCTGCGACATGAAAAACAGTGTCAAGTTACCATTTGAAACTAAGAATAGCAAGCATCTCGTGAAAACAGGTGCTGACGATTTGTTAGCTCTAATTGAATTTACTCCCTTGTGAAAAACAAAAGTGTCAAATTACAGTTTGTAACTAGAAAATAAAAATATCTGGTTATATTCGCATGCAACAAGAACAAAACAATCGTTACCCACCTACACTATTGTAAACGTTAGAACTGTCTCAAATTTAAATAGTCTCGTCTCTTCTAAAACATGTCCTACGAACTAGAAGCGACAATTCGTGACCTCTAATTGAATTTACTCTTTGTGAAAAACAATAGCATCAAGTTCCCCTTTGTAACTAAAAATAACAAGAGGCCATAACTTGTTAGCTCTAATTGGATTCACTCCCATGTGAAAAACAAAAGTGTCAAGTAACCATTTGTAACTAAAAATAGCAATATCTCGCTTTGTTTGTTCAAACATTTCATGGGAATAAGTGGTGACGATTCGTCAGCTCTAATTAAATTTCCTCCCTTGTGAAAAACAAAAGTGTCAAGTTACTATTTCTGACTAAAAATAGCAAACATCTCGGGGAAACAATTGCTCACGATTCATCATTTCTAATTGAATTTACTCCCTTATGAAAAACAAGGGTGTCAAATTACCCTTTGTAACTAAAAATAAAAAGATCTCGTTACATTTGCATACAAGGAAAAAAAAAATTGTCGCTTCCACTTATTTTGTAAACGTTAAAACTGTTTCAAATCTAAATATGTCTTTTGAACTAGAAGCGACGATTGGTGACCTCTAATTGAATTTACTCGTTGTGAAAAACAAAAGTATCAAGTTACCCTTTGTAACCTGAAATAAAATACCCGGTATGTCTTCCCATTTGTAAACCACTTGCTCATGAACTACTTCAAAACGCAAAACTCATCTCGTTCATATAACTAGCCACAGGAGCCCATTACCGTAATGGGCTCCTGCTAGCCACCATTACACTGAAACAAACCAATGTATATAATGTAACTGTCACAATCCCCTCCAGTCAGGACTAAAAATCACAAACTGCTGCTGCAGACACCTACTGAAAAGCTGTCCAAACATGTTAACGTCTTTTTTGTTTAATATCTTGGGAATAAGAGGCTATAAATTGTTAGCTCAGAATTGAATTTACTCCCATGTGAAAAACAAAAGTGTTAAGTTACCATTTGTAACTAAAAATAGCAGTATCTCGTTTTGTTTGTTCAAATATTTCATGGGAACAAGTGGTGATGATTCGTCAGCTCCAATTGAATTTACTCCCTTGTGAAAAACAGAAGTGTCAAGTTACCAATTGTAACTAAAAATAGCAAACATCTCGGGGAAACAATTGCTCACGATTCATTCCCTCTAATTGAATTTACTCCCTTGTAAAAAAAAAA
>JAHPZR010035436.1:15000-17500 GCA_019787425.1 Platygyra sinensis
CGTGTAAATCGCTTTTGTTCTTAAGAGAATAGTACCACAAGGATAACAAGAGAATATTGGAACCATATATAGTTTTCTGATGTTACGACAGAACTTATGTAAGTATGGTACGTTTTACGTAGCAATCAAAGGTACCTACCCCACCCGCTCAAAACAAAGCTAATTAATTAATTGAAATTAATTAATTAATTGAACAAACATTAAAGTTTACACCTTATTGCCATAGTGCCATAGTGCTTTAGCGGCGTCAACCCCCAAACCATCCCAATAGTGCACTCTGCACTGAAAAAATGAAGAGTAAATAGATTCGTCTAGAAGATAGCTACATTAGACCAGTCTTATTCAAACGTTCTTTGTAGGAAATCCTATTCCCAACCATGTGCTTAGTCGCCCAACGTTGTACAGCCTCTGCCATATCGCTTAAATAAGCTTGATGAGTAGACCACACTTGAGAGGTCTAACGAGGTGAACATATAGCTTTTTAATAACATCAGCAATGACACACGACAAACGTCAATAGACATTTTAGCCTAAATTTTAGTAAATTTTCAGTGTAATAAAAGTAACCGACCTGAATGCCTTGTTGTCTTTTTTATAGTCATCTTGCGTTTCAGCGCGATCCGAAACCTTTTAAGCGATTTATCGCTTTTTGAGTTTCCTCTCGTACATGTCGTAAGAAGAGTAAAAACTACATACTCGGTTCTAAAGTCACTCCTTCTCGAAGCGAAAAAAAGACACTTAAAGCATGCCAGCCGCCCCAATTCCTCCACAGAATCATAATACAGGGTTACGCGCTCCATTCCAGTAAAACTCCAAGCCAAATTCATCTCCACAGCGCACGCTACAAAGCTCTGGATTTTTAGTATGTTGATGGGTCAACAGATCATAAGTTGCGTGATCGATTCCACAGCGAAAGTGAACAGTACAAGTTGCGTGATTCAATGATTATATTCTTTGCATAGCGTGTTGTAATCCGAGAGGTTTGTTTACGTCTATTAAAGGAAAATATACCTGTTCCTCTGCCTTGACCTTTTAGCCTGCGTAGCTGGCGGTATTGTAAGCGCACGCGAAATAAAGTTTTGGCGGCGGAACCGACAAGCGAGCGGCGAAGCCACGAGGAGAATGGGGAGTGGCTTCGCCGCTCGCTTCTGGCGGCTCCGCCGCCAAAACTTTAATTCGCGCGCGCCTACAATACCGCCAGCTACGCAGGCTATTGACCTTTCAAACGAATATATGTTAAAAGGGTTTAGGCTAAGTTTTAACTTTTTTTCCCCAGAAAATTCCATCATTACTTCTGGCGAAGGAAACACGATCTTACATTTATCACCGTCAGCGTGTTCCATGGCAAGACGTAATACCTTATACAGCTTTATAGCGCATTGAATATTCCCTTCGAAAGTGAACAGAAACAAAAATTCCAGATTACAAAATCTTCTGTTTCGCACGGAAAACGAAAATACAGCTTAACTCTGGATAATTTCAGCCTTAGTAGCCAGCAACTGGTCCTAAGTTACATTCTTTATCCTTTATCCTTTTAACTATTGTAATATAAAGGCAAATAATGATGATGATGATGATGATGATGATGATGATGTGCATCTGCAACGGAGTTTGGCCCAATTTTGACCAAATAAACATTTCTCACAGACGGCCATGTTCTGTCTGAATAGTTAATTTACTAACTTGACAAAATGCTCCTGAGGGGGGATATGACGAACGAAAAGAGCTGAGGAATGGCCTGTAATTGGCTGATGATGACATCATCCGCGGAGGCTTGGGATTTGTAACCGACAAAACTAAAAAAAAAATAATAAATAAACCGAAGGCAGAGCAATAAACCGCCCAGCCTACGGCTGCGCGGTTTAATAAATATGGCTGTTCTCAACTGTATCGGGATCAAATCTTCTCACATACCATTTACCTTTATAACACGAAATTTGATTGGTGTTTAATAGTAGATCCAATCTGATTGGTGTGACATACATACATTCATGAACCATGATCCACCCGTCCATAACATATCCCACGCGCCGACTAAGAGGTATTTTTTTTTACAAAAAAATAACTCAATAACTGTATCACGACCACACCCTCAGCTGGAACAGGCGAGAAAGACCCCTCCCCGTCTCGTCACCTACATCCGCGGCAGGCATTTGGGTACAGTCCAGGAGTCTAGGACTAAGAAGACTGTCGTTACAAGTTGTAGTAGCGCGATAGCTGAAGGAAGTACTGCATGTCTGATTGAATATGGGCTGTAACTTGCAAAACCGTCTAAATGCTGTAAAAGGCCGCGTGTTAGGTCCTACATTCTTTTAAAGTCTGGCAAAATAGGTTCTTGTTCTTTGCGGTAGTTTCTAAATTTCTGTGAAGGAGATATAGTTAACTCGGGTTTGTTCCTCAATAGATATTATTTATTCTCAACTGTATTGGGTATTTTCTAGTAGTATAGATTTGCAATCTCAACGTCAAACTTCCCGGTTACAATGTTTATCCTAATTTA